>KN042419.1:852206-918089 GCA_000739165.1 Podila verticillata NRRL 6337
CTTTCTTTTTTGTCCTCGACTTTTCTTTCTCTTCTGCGGCAATGATGTCTTCTTCCTTCTCTGCCTCTTGTCCTTCCTCTGTCTGTCCATGGATGTGATGGTGATAGTGATGCTGAACCTTCGACTCCTTTTTTTTATATTCTCTCACATCTCACTCTTTTGTGTCTTTGTGTCTCTGTCTTCTCTCCCTGTCCTTGTCCCTGTGTCCTTTGTCCTGTGCCCTGTGTCCTGTGTCCTGTGCAATGGACACTGTGGGCCATGCACATCCATCTTTCTCTGCCCTGGCTCATGGTCGTCTGTTTTTTCGCGTTTCTTCCATCCCAAGGTCGATGTGTCAGGCGAAGGGGAAAGGAGGACAGTGATATTTTGGTGTAAAATGAGCTGACTTTGCTGTTAATCCATCGATATCCATATCATACATGATCCAATATCACTTTGTCGAGTGTTTGGGTTGATTGTTGGCTCAATTTCTCTGTCCATGCCATACATAATAAACGTTGCCCGATGGACAATTGGATAGATAAACATGCGTGGGTGTGGATCGTATTAAAAACCAATATACCGACAATATTGGCTCGCAGACCCATCCGCCGCTAAAAATAACACCCATGTACACACAGATTCCCCTGATGCTCAATCAGGCTAGGATGGGGTTGACTGATGCTGTCATTGTGATTGTGCGGAACTCGAGTCTCAGTCCATCAGATGCATGAGAGGGCA
Organism: Podila verticillata NRRL 6337; assembly: GCA_000739165.1. Taxonomy (NCBI): domain Eukaryota; kingdom Fungi; phylum Mortierellomycota; class Mortierellomycetes; order Mortierellales; family Mortierellaceae; genus Podila; species Podila verticillata. Next base: position 852,927 of record KN042419.1, read on the forward strand.
TGGACAACAACAAAGGACAATCACATTTGCCATCACATCAAGGGAAATTTGTACCCACCCCCTTGTTTTTGTTTTTTTTCTTTCTTGTTCTGTTTGCGGATTGTCTTGTACTTACTCGCGTACTCGCAGGACTTTAAAGGTGTCGTAGCTGCGAAAAAGAGAAGCGAAAGAAGAATGAGAGGACCAAGAAACAGGTTGATTTTAGTTTCAAGGGATCAAACATGGTACCACGATGGGTACGTTGGTTGGCTGGGTTGGTTGGGTTGGGGATGCGAGGTTGAGTTGAGAGGGTACACACAAACACAGGAAGTGAGCGGGTGAGTGTGTGTCCGTGCTCTTTCCTTTGTTCGTGTCCTTCATTCTGATCCATCCATCCCTGCCTCACATCCGCAGAGACAAAGGCAGAGAGAGACAGAGACAGAGACAAAGGCAGAGCAATCACTTCGCCCAAGGTATCTCCTGGTGTGTGTGTGCGTGTGTGCTCGTTCTTGTCCTACCTAAAGAATCGATCCGAGAACGACATGGCCCCTCCATTGGATGCCATCCCAGACAGAGGAATACAGAGGAATATATGTGTTGTGGAGGACGAACGTCTGTGTTTGTGCCGGTGTGCTGCTTGTGGAAAGTTGCAGGAGGTGATTTGGTGTATTCGAGGGTGTTGGGTCTGGGCAAGGGTCGAGTCGAAGGCTGAGGGATGCGCTTTTTTTTTATGTATGCAGGAAAGACGACAAGAAAAGAGAGATATCTGTGATGCGATGAATAAGTTGAACAGAGTTGAAAAGACACAAACAGGTATTAGTGAAAGTGAATTAGTGAGTTGTAGTAAGAGAAAGGTGTGTGTTGTACAAAAGTAAGAGGTAGATGGGATATGAGGCCGAGAAACGAAAAAGAAGAGAAGAAAGAGAAGAAAAAGAAGAAAGCGAAGAAAATAGAAGCGTCAGGGCTGACTAAATGGCGATGTCGCACTTTGCAAGGGCAAATGGGGAGGATGACGATGACAGGGGTGAAGTGTGGGCAGGGTTTTGATCTTGCTGGCAAAGAGTGGTCAGTCGCAGCAACGGAAGAGGGTGACAGTTGAGGAAGGGGGAAACAAGAAAGAAAGACGTGGACAAGGAGTGTATGTGTGTCGGTGGGTGTAAGTGTGTCGGTGGGTGGCTGTCTGATGGTGTGGAATGGAATGCAAAGATATATAAACGTACAGAGGAAACAGGTCAAAGCGAAGCAACCAGTGGATGGATGATGTGGTACTGTGGAAGCGGGGGCCAGAGGTGCGTTGTGGTAGTTGATATGGAAGGAATACAAGGAAAGCGGATGTTTTACCGGCTGTAATGGCGAACTCACAATGGTAACGAAGGTAAAGGAGCAAGAAAAAGGAAAAAGAGAGAAAGGAACGGAAAGGAAAGGAAAGGAAATTGGAGAGACCCCAATGCATCCACGACAAATGCAACATTACAGCATAGCAGAAAAAAAAGAACGGAAGAGTGCAAAAGGGCAAGTGTGACGAAGTCCCCATTCTGGGTTATGGATGTCCGTGTTGCGATCGCTGTATGTACAGGACTGTATGTACTGTATGAGTGTTGCTAGACATCTGAAGGATACATCCTCAACTGCTCTCCTTGAGTATCGCATTGTATTGCCTCGTTCGTAATGATGGGGATGGATGGGGCTATTCTGGGGATGGAAACCAAGGGATGAAGGGAGCCATTTTGACTTTGCACACTGTCAAAATTAAAGACGGCTCTGACGTGTTCCATGGTATGAATTGCATCGGGGGTATGGAGTCAAGGGATAGCCAGGTGGGTGTATGTGTGTCAGGTATGCAGCGAAGTGCGACATGGTATGAAATGAAAGGTATTTGCGGGGGGTACCTGTTGAGCGGGTAAAAAGTCAATTGAAAGTGATGGGCTGCGGAAGAAGAAACGAGAAAAGAGATAATGAAAACATGAAAAACGAGGGTTCTGTTCTCCCAGGCAGGTTGAGCATTGTCCACGAGTAGCACGACTGGTACCTGGGTTTCACTTCAAAAGACAAATGATGGAACAAAGAAACTTAGCGACGTCTTCTTGACTGTCCCAGGATCAAACGAGAAGGGAAGATTAGGTATTGTGGTTGGGTTACGTTGTTGCAGTCGCTATTACTATTACTACTACTACACTACTGTACTGCTTTGCTTCGCTACTAATACACACCAGCAAGACGCCAAAGGGGTAATCGGATCCAAAAGTAAGAGAGCACCCAGTCAAGGAGTAAGTTAACAGAGATGAGTGTCAGCCATTGAACAAAAGCAAGAAGGAGAAAAAGAAACGGAGGGGGCTACTCTCTCTGTCTCTTTCTCTTTGGATTGAACTGCAGATAACTGAAAAGAGAAAAGATAAATGGCTCAAAAGACAGAAGTAAAGAGAGTTGGCGACAGAGACCATGATCCATGGGGATGGATGGGTTAACGCATGTCGACCTTCAAGAACTTGAGCTCGGTCCTTGATTCTTGCCCTCTACTCCGATGTCCCTAGAATCGGTGATCTTTTAGGGCGCCAGTAAACGCGTCCGATCAGTCACCCACCTCTCCAGTCCAATCCGGTCAGTGCGCTCGTCCATGGCCCTTCCGGTTCCCTCTTCCTCCGCCCTATATTTTGGGGCTATGGTCTTCAATTGACCAATCACAAGCGAGTGGCGGCAAATTGGACACGCCAACCTGCCTGAGCTGACTGCGGCTGAGCTCTCACTCCATCTCCGCACAGGTGCAATTTCATTTCGGCAGGGTTCTCCCTCCCTGTGTCCTGCTTGTGTCCTGTCCATCTAAAGTTCATATGCGTGGACTGTCCTCGCCATCGCCACGTATTTTTTTTTTTTTTTTTTTTTTTGGGGGGGGGGGGGGGGGGGGGGGGGCAGGGTTAGAGGAATACCTACCACAATCGTTTCTTTTCTTCTTCCTTCTTTCTCTCATCTTCATCGGCCTCCTCTTTCTTCTTCGTTACAGTCCCTCCCCACTCTCTCATCTTAATCTATTTCTTTCATGATGGATTCCTTACCTCTCGAAGCTTTCCAGCTCATCTGCTCATTCTGCAGCCTCCATGCCCTCGCCAACCTGCGTCTCGTCTCAAAGTCATTCCTGGCAAGAGTTGACGGCTCCCTCACTGCAAGAAGGATAACCGCCCGTCCAGCCAAAATAGTCGCTGCGAAGGACAAACACGATACCGATGCATGCTACATCCGCGTCACTCTTGGTCGCGTCCACGACCCCATTAATGTTGTCTTTGACAACTACAACCAAGAGCACAACTACCTCGAGTTTGTCCAGAGATCACCGCCCGCCCTCGTTGGCTCATCAAGACTTTTCAACTCTCCCATTGCTACACCCTCGACAGCTTCACCAACACCCGTCATTACACCCACGCTGAGGGACGATAACAACAGCTACGATCACACACTCGGGCGATTGGACCTGAACCTTTGGGAGCAACAATTACTAAGCCAATCAGAACCAACTCAAAAGCCAGCCCCACCTCCCACCGCGGGCCGGCCACGGCGATCAAGCATTACCCAAGCCTCAGTCATCCGTCACACAGAGTACCGAATGGAGCAGGAGCTGGCTTCGCCAGGTCCTATCACACCTGTCTCTCAAATACAGCCCGTCAGAAACGCATTTTCCTCCGCACTCGGCTCATCCTCCACCCCATCCTCGTTGTCGTCGTTCGCTCCATCAAACCTAAACAGTCCTGGTAAGAGCGATGGCTACATGGCCCGTTTTGCCCGGATGGTCTTGGGCGAGGCAGAGCCCACCCCTACAGGTCCCTCTGCTGCCGATTTGGCTGAACAGGCACGTCTGCTTTTCCACACTGTCGACAATGAAGCACTCTCGGCCAAGAAGCAGTACAAGTTTGGACTCTCCGAAGGTGTCCATTATGTCGGTGATCAGGACTTCATCATGCGCTACACAATGACCTTTGGTCTCGAGAAGCCAGAGGAGACGTCTCAAGGAGCAACAACAGAAACCCAGGGTCAAGAAACTCATGAGCCAACACACCTCAGCTTTGCAGATATTATCAACCAAGAGCGACCTTTCCGACTGATGTTGCACGTCGACTATATCCGTGTCTCGTGGAAGTGGATCACCTGTGGAGCATCGCCCATCAAAGTCAAGGCACGCCAGGCTGGCGTCCGAGTGGCAGAGTCGATTGTCGATCCCATGGCTCAGGAGCATCCGCTGCCACATTTGCGTATCGGAGGGGTCTATGCAGAGCGGTTCAACCGGTTATTGCAGGAGATCAAGAAGCAAGATGCCAGCCGACACATCCGCAGCGAGCTGGCCATGCTGGGCTATGATGCCTCGATTCTGCCAAGAGGGTTCCTCTCAGTCAACATGCGGTCGGAGCCTGTACTTCGCTGGGTAACAGGAGAGTCGGAGGACAACAACCAAGAGCAACAACAGGATCCGCAGCAAGTTGAGGTTCTTTTGGACGAAAGAGAAGTCGCTCTCAAGGCTAGTCATGGAGATGAGGACGTGGACTCGGATTGGGAAGATCTGGCAACTCCTGTTGTCACGATTGACTCCAAGGGTAAAGGGAAGGCTAAACAGGCGGGTCTTGACGAGATTGCACAGCAAACAAAAGGGTTGGGGGACAGGGCGGATCAAGCAGCGCTGGAAGAGACCGTGTTGGAAATGAAGAACAATCTGGGACACCTGACGACGAGGCAGGTTCTGGAAGAGATGCTGGCCAACCAAGGGTATTCACGCGATCTTGTCTGGAAGTACGGCATTGTCAGGCGCGATTTGATGGGTGCAGTCCCTGAGCCAGGCCGAGCGGACCAATTACTCAAGAAGATTATCGCGAGCGAGTCAACGAAATAAACAGGCAACGAACGCGTGTCAAATATAACGGATCGAAACGTGGCTGAATGGTGGTTCCGAGCAGAAAAGACGACGTCACATGCACTGGCCACAAGAAGTTGTTGGTTTTGGATTTTTACCCCTTTCTCATACTTCCATCAACTCGACTCTCTTGCTCTCTCTGACCTCATCTTTCTAACTAATTACGTCCATCATCATACACACTCATGGGCGACACTCTACGCGACATCCCCGAGTTTATTGAGCGCGAGCTTGGTGAATCTCTCGAGGCTAGAAACGGCGCCATCGGTAACAAATGAACCATGAGAGTCTTCTGTGCTTTTTTTTCTACATTCAGAAAACACACGGCCCTCTCCATCGAGATGATGACCTCCTAACTCGAGTTTTTTTCTTTTTCTTTTTTTTTTTTTGGACATTGTGCATAATTTGCATAGGCACATTCAGAGCACTGGGTGCGCCCGACTTTTGCCATGTCACCAAGGTCAATGCGAAGCCCGGTGCTAAAGAAGTGCCCACCTCAGGCTTTGTAAGTTACTTTTTCCTCTTCGAACATTCTTTGAGTTTTCTCAGCTTGACGTAATTTGAGCCCAGCCTTCAGCCCACTGAATCTCGTTGCGTCTTTTCTTTTTTTTTCTTTGCCATGCTAATAGACAAGCTCCTACCACTTTGTATCTGGAGTTGATGCTTCCAACTCGGCCAGCTTGGCAGCTTACTTAAACTCACTGACCTACGCCATCGTGAGTCTCGACTGATATCATGGCCGAGGACCATCTTTGTCACTGAAAAAAAGACGAAACTAGCCCCTAATTGTCTTTGCTGTGAATATAATAGGACGAGGCTCACACTTGGTTCTCATCGGGAGTTGCCTGGCGCATTCGTTCTGGTGTTTATTGGTAAGTATCTTCATTCGTAGACAGCACGCGTTATGTATCGTATTAGGATTTTAACCGATTGTGCTTCACTTGCTCGGCAACCTTAGCTGCTATAACGCATTTTCGCGCGTTGATATCCGAGTCGTGGTCAAGATTCCTGGAGGAGTCGAAAGTTATGCTGTCAACGCCATGGGCGAAGGGTAAAAGCATGCATATGTCACTTCCATCAATGTTTGTGCCGGCGGTGTCAAGAATAGCTAACAAAACGATGCATCTCGCGATCTTTTCACTTAAACAGTAGACAGGACATCACCCCGCTCATGTGGCAGGAAACCTACCTGTCGGCTATTCTCAGAGCAATTCTTCAGTCAGAGGACACTAACAACCGCTTGCCAGGATTGCGACAACTGGAACCTATCTCAGATGAGGCAGCCGAAAAACGGTTCTTTGAAGCCGCTGAGCAGCTGTTCTTTCGAGGCTGGCTCCTTGGAAGTAACTCAGAGACTCAGGTCCCAACCATTGTCAACAACCATCTGACAGCTGCGATCCTCAAGTACTGCAAGGAAAGTTTCCGATTTGATCTTGCAGTCGCCTTTTTCGAGAAACTTGCCAAGAAGGAGCCTGAGATTGCGTCTCTTCTCGCTCAAGCCTATATTGGAACAGGTATGTTGTTTGTTGAACTGAATAGATACTTAGCTACTTGAGCAGTGACCATTTGATATCGATGTTTCTCTTGAATAATAGACGAGGAGCTCAAGGCAGTACGGGCACTCTACGATGCAATCCAGCAATCTCCCCAAAACTATGCCCTGCTAGATGCTCAATCCGACTTTGTGCGGAACAAAGGACGACTAGATATGGCCTTGCGTCTCTCAAAGGATGCAGTGAACTGTGCCCCTTCAGAGTACACGACCTGGGCTAAACTCACTGATATTTACATTGAGCAGGGCGACTACCATAACGTACGGTGATTTGAATAGGGGCTAGTGTTACCACTATGTCGATGATCGCACTGACTACCATCATTCTCTTTTTCTTTCTTGATAATATAAATGTCAAATAGGCGCTTTTGACGCTCAACTCGTGTCCAATGTTCACATTCAACGAAAAGGATATTCAGCGAGTGCCCAAGCCTGCCAGAGTGCATTTGCCCATCCGAAACTATATCGATGTGGATTTGATCGATGAAGAGCCAGGCCATGATGAAGAGGTATACATTCATTTCATGTCGATTCACTGAGGATACCCCTGAGCCTGTGTTAATAATTTGCTATTACTTTCTTGTTCAAAAGATCGACCCGGCGCTGCTTCGTCTTCCTGCAGCAATGCTCCGAGGAACATTTGCCAGCGCCTACAACCTGTTGACAAAGCTTGTCTCCAAGATTGGATGGGATGAACTCTTGAGGTGCCGGTCACTGGTTTTTGTCATGGAGGAAGAATATCGTGCACAAAAGGAGGCTGAAGAGGAGTTTCGCAAGAGGGGTCGCAACAATGTCTATGCCCCTGTCAACCTACCATCCGAGAAGCCCAGGCAGACGTCACAGCATTTAGATCCAAATGGCGCATCTGTTCCTACGATCAAAGTTTCGACCGAGTCAGAGCGGGATCGTGAAGAGGCAGAGGAGAATGTGAAAGAAGAGAACGACAGCAAGGACGATGCGGACCAATCTATGAAGGATGTTCCGCTGGACGACCTGTCTCTGGATGACCAAAAGGACAATCAAGAGGACGAGAGCAAAGAGGATTCCCGGGAGGCTATCGACGAGGTAACAAGAAGGCCCGAAGAAGCGCATGAAGGATCGGAAACCGAGTCAGAAAAGGATATCGAAATTTCATTTTCCTTCAGTCACAAGAGACTCTGCGATCGCTGGCTGGACAACCTGTTTATGGTACTGTATGAAGACCTCCGACAATACGCTGTGTGGCGAGCAGAGGTTCAGCATTACCGTCAAGCCCGGATACCCTACCGAAAGTCTGGCGGCGAATGGCAGATCTATGGAGATTTGGCAATGCGACTCCACCACCGCATTGAGGCACTGGAGGCGTACCAGGAATGTGTCGCCAAAAAATTTTCGTCCAAGGCTTTTTACCAGCTCTTGGAGATCTATGCTGATGATGGACAGGTTCTCAAAGCCATGGATGCGGCGATCCGACTTTGTGTGTACCAGGAGCGGTGGTACCAGGAGGCGGTGGTAGGTTTCCCAAACAATAAGACTCTGAGATGTAGCGGCGATCTTGAGTAATTGGAACTGCACTAACATGGTTTCTTTATCGTTTACAGTTCCCGTCCGCTGTTGCGTACAACCTAAACAAGTTGATTCATCAGGAGGGATGGACAAAGGTCCACAACACCTTAGTTTCCCTCGATACTTCTCCGACGGTCTATAAGATGATGCTCCGAGTCCTAACCAGAGCCAAAGATTTTCAAGTCCCCGGCCATGAGGTTTGAAACCAGACCAAAAAATAAACTTCTTTTCTCGATCAAACGCATCACGTGCCGAACTGACTGATGGCGTCAGATTGAGAGCATCTTTTTTGTGTAGATGGTTGGTCGAGTATCGCTCTGCTTTTTTTTTTTTTTTTTTTTTTTTCTTCCTCATTCACCTTCATTCACAAACAATCCAAAACATTACCAAAATTATTCAATAACTGCAATGGCAATGACCTCCCAACAACCTTCTACTACAAGCAACACTCACAACCACAACTACCACGACGATGCCAACCATATCTTTTCCGTTGCAGCCAAGAACCTACAGGACTGTGTCGAGCTGCTGCAGTCTGTCAAAGCCGCCATTGTTGAGGAGCAAGAGCAGGAGCTAGTCATACCGGGGACGAACGGATCTCTCAATGATGATACCAACCACAACCGCACCAACGACTTCAACCCACCAAAGTTCAACAGCGCCACTTCACGGATTAATGCCGTGGACATTCACCACATGAGACGCACAGCTTCGCAGGGCTCTGAAGAGTCGGCCACCACGACCTTCAGAGACGAAGGCGACGACGATGATGCACTCGTGCCCAAGGAGTCAAATGTATCGCCATCAACATCTTCATCGACCTTATCAGAGCATCAGCAAAGGCGACATCAAAGAAGCCAGGGTACCACAAAACGCCACTTACCACCCCCAGCACAGATCTGTATCACGCCATGCAAGAAATCAGAGATCTATACCCGCACCTCGACCCTGGCGTGCAATGGCACGATTGGAAAACATGTGCGACACTTGCATGACCATTACCGGCTACTATTGACGGCTTATCCTAAGAATCAGGTAAAAGTCTATTCCCAGCTCACATTTCGTAACTGATCTGTTTTTGACAGATGGTGCGATGGGAAGATATCGGAGCAAATCAGATATTTTTATACTAGGGAAAACGCATCCATCTTTTTTTTTTTTTTTTTTTTTTGAGAAAGAAAGAGAGAGAAATTTGCTCTCTCTTTGTTACCTCCTTGTTTTCTCCATCTAATTCAATGTAGAACAAAGTTGAACAAACAGGTCACGCGGAATAGGGCTTGGATCTGCAACTCGTACGACATAGTAACTTTTCTCCTTTTTTTTTTTTTTTTTCTCAAACGAAAATCCAGGAAGAAGCGGCGCTTTGGAGTGTGGACTATGATGCCCGGTCACGAGAGGTGCCCATGGAGACAGATATTGACGTTGCGGTTGAACAACTGGAAAAGACTCAGTTCTTGCTCGAAGACTACCGGGACACACTCTGCGCAACGGATCCCCAACAACAAAATCAACAACAACATGACCAACCACGCTTTGACCTGCTGCAGCCCGTGACCCTTCAGGCGACCATCGACCCGGCACGTGCCCCTGTCCGGTTTCAGTCAACCTTTGGGCGAGAGCTCTGGTTCTGCAGCTTGCATGCGGTAAGGCAGGAAAACAGAGCCCCTTCACTCCTCGGAGAGGTTTGTTATTCTCAGTTTTTTGGTCTTTGTCCATGGCACTAATATGGTTTATGGGGTTTGTTATGCACAACTCTTTTTAGGTCCATCATTTTGCGATGATCAAAGTCATCTGTGGAGAGTACGGCATGTCCTTGACGGACGGCTTTGGATTGGCGCCATCGACAGCTCAAAGCCAGCTTGCCAAATAGACTCCCCCATTCCCCTCGCTCCCCCCCCCCCCTTTTTTTTGGCCGAAGGGTAACTCTGCCTCGACATGCACTGTCGGAACATTTTGTCCTTCCAAGTTATGCTCTTTTTCCCGCCATTGTATTAAAAAATGTTATGGTTGTTATTAATGGAAAGGGGTGTTTGGTGTTTTGCAATGGCACTTATTTACAGGGATTGGCTTTGTGGGAAAAGAGTAAGAGTGGAAGAGGCCTCGCTTTGTGTCTTAGCCGACAACTTTCACTTGCTTTTCGATCTTTGCCTCCGTCTTTCCGGCCTCGACTGGCTCCTCCTCTTCGTCCTCAGACCTGACATCCTCACTGTTCTCGCCCTTCAGGACCTTCAACGCCACGCGCCCAATCATTGCCAGCCAGAACAGCAGCACCGCATAGAGCGAGCACAGCAGCACAAGGAACCCTTGCAGCACCCTGGGTGTAAAGTACATACCCGTTGCCGGATCCCACACCATTTTTGCATACACGGGTGCCTCCGCAAAGACGGACCAGATAATCAATCCGTAGTAGTAGTGGCGGGACATGATCCACGTGATGACAAAGAACACGAACCCGACATCTGCGGCCTGGTCCTTGTGCATGTACTTGAGCATTTTGCAGACGGCCAAGACGATATCCGAAAAGTCCATTGCACACAGGACGGCATGCCCGACCGAGGTCAGGTTGAACGAGTAGGAGAATCCGATCAAGAGACAGGTGATGATGTGGTGGATCATAAACTCCAAAAAGTCTTTGCGGCGCTTCTCGATCCCCAGGATGGCGAGCCCCAGTTGCTGGAGCCAGAAGGCGAACTGGATGAGGTAGTACCATTTCATGGTGCCCGAGAGCAGGGTCTTGGGGTAGTCGCGCCAGTAGAAGGTGGTGTCGGCCCAGTACTGGGAGTTGTAGAGGAGATACTATGTCATTCCAAAGGAGAGAGAAGATATATTAGTTATCCGGTTTGATCTCTTCTCGACTGCTGTGGTAATGCCATGATTTGTTTGTTGTTATCCTTACCATCCCGAAGGTCCACATGCATCCGTCGTAGATGACCAACCATCCTGAGAACGAAAGTGCAAAAGGAGCGCAAGTTAGATACATCACCACAACCAACGTGATCTGCCCTAGTGCCCCAGTGTACTGCCGTCCCCCCTATACCGACTTGCATCCCTCTTACTACCCTTGCTATGCTTTGCTTTGGCGTATTGCACATGCGCTGGTGTGCTGTTGTTCTGTGTTTGTAATCCACCTGTTGTCCTTTGTGCTCCACTTCTCTTTGCTGTCTGACTCCTTTTTGGGTCGTTGTCGTCAGTGCTCTCAATTGCGCAGGTTGAATTTATTTTTTTCTCCGTCGTCCTCTGTCCTCCTTGTCGAAGGGTCTTTGGTGGAAATTCGAGTTGTGTCATGAGCTTGGGACAATGGGTGCTTTGAATCTTTTTTTTTCTCTCCCTTACCTTGCTCGGCAAATCGCAGCAGCTTGCCCTCGCGCGCATGCTCCTCCTTCTTGAGCCTGATCGCATGGGCTGCACCCGTGTTCTTCTCACCATCAGCCTTCTCATCCTCATCGCCTTGCACTGTCTTGGCTCCCGATCCTGTTGCTTTAGCCATGCCTGTCTTCGTCGTCTTGACCTCCCCAACCCGGAATGACCGCCCCAGCGGGATCAGCACATATGTCATGGCCGCCTCCCGCAGCGCCGTCCAGATCATGACCCATACAAACACCATGTACAGGTCGTTCCACCCCTTGCCGTACATGACGTGGGTCTCCCCCGTCGCCGGATCCACCTGCACGCTCTTGTACTGCAGCGCCATTGCCTGCGACGACCACGCCTCGTTCGGGTTATACGCGCCCGGGCGGGGTTTCCCCCATTTCTTGGCCATCGCGGCCCCACCCACCGCAGCAGCCGTCCACTCTGGCGGCAGGTTCTCCCAGATCGGTGGCGGGATCATGGCGGTGATGGAAGCGACCCAGTCGACGGGGTGGCCGTCGTGGCGCTCCTTGGACATGATCAGAACGTGGGACAGGAAAGTGGCCAGGATGATGGCGCCGGCGAGGACGAGTTGGTGCTGGATCAGGAACGAGGCCCAGGACTGCTCGACGACGGTGCGGGTGGGAACCAAAAAGCCGTCGGCATTGAGGGTGTAGCTGGACTCTTCCTTGTGGGCAGTGAGGTTGGTGTTGGTGGTGTGGGGGATGCGGGAGATGCGAGAGACACCCTCTGGCGGGGAGGGGGAGCGGCCCTTAGTGGGGTCGTGGTGGTGGTGGCGGCGGTGGTGGTAGTGGTGGGGCTGGCCGGTCTCGCTGTCGATGCTGGCCTTGCGGCGGAAGGAGTTTGAGCGCTCGCGGGCGGAGAGTTTTGGACGAAGGGAGGCTGTTGAAGAGACACCGGACGGTGAGGCCGTTGGTGGTTGCATTATTGGAGGGGGAGGGGAGAGAAAGAGAGCGTTGCGTGTGTTGGATCTTGAAGAATGGAATGGGTAGTTGTTCGCTTGCTGATGTACGTATAAAGAAGACGAGTGTGATGTGTTTCTGGAATATGCGCGAAGGGAGTGAGTGAGAGGGGATAGAAGAGAAGGGAAAAAAAGAAGCAAAGATATATAAATATGGTTTGTGGAAACAAAGTGACAAAAAAAGGGACGACCAGACCGCACGCATATTTGTAATTGTTGTTCATCTGCGCACTTTCCATTTGCGGTGTCTCACTCCTCCTCACACCGACACAGAGCCACCCTCTATGACGATGATGGACGGGTGCATCCTTGCCTTGGTTGTCCAGGTTGGGTTTATGGATGGGCATGAAAAAACATCGCGGCGCGGATATTCATTTTTGCCATGCTGTCATTCCTCTCCTCCCCCTCTCTCTTTCCTTTTGTGTTCCATGCACGCCCCCATAGGGCAAGAGCACAATTGCCGACTTTTGCTAGAATAAGCAACAGCAGATTGCACCTACCAACAATACCTGTTGCGATGGGCACAAGCTGCAGCGGGGAAAGAGTGTGGAGGGCAGCAAGGTGTGTAGGCGTGTTTTTGGAATTATCGTTGGGCTGTTGGTCGCACACGCTTGTCCCTGTCTTCCAGGCCATATGCAGAGCGTGACTATTTTGTGCGCAAGCCACCCAAATCAATTGAAATAGACCTGAAGTGTGGAACAGCACTCTTCTCTCCATCTCCCTTCCCTTTGTCTTTGCACACATGCTCCTAGTTTCATTCCTCCCGGGGGTATCTATCCGTCATGTGTGCCTCCATGCCGATATCTATTCCAGGTGAATGAGCCAACAACAAGGGTGTAGCAACGGCAAAGGCAGGAAGATCTTTTTCTTTTTCGTTTTATTCTTGCATTATTTGATGCCTTCTGCCTTTTTCCTCCTTCCATTGCTCAGCATTTACTCGCGTTGTTTTTCTTCCTGACGCGTTTTTTTTTAGTTTTTTTAATATCACTTTCATGTCTTACTTTACTCTACTTCTATATCTCGGCTCTTCCTTGCTCCTTCGTGTGCTTCACAATGAAACACCCAAAAGACGTCGTACTCCTTCTTGCTCGCTTGCATGCTTTCTTTGATCCCAAAGCCATCCTCCTCATAAACCCTAAATACTTTTGCTGCACCTGGTATGTCGCTGGTCCGTTCTTGTTGCACCGCCCTGTTCCGCCCGAATGGGCCATATGGGGCAAATGTGGTCCTTGTCGATGGATCTGGTGCCTTCTTCTATGGGCGAAGAAGGACTCTCGCTATCCTTGTCGCTTTGTAGAAACACCTTTTTCTTTTTTTCGTTTCTTTGAAGCATGGGTAAGAGAGGTACTACCAGCCAGTGAGCACTGCGCTCCACCAACCTTGTTTTTCCGTGTCTTTTTTCTTTTTTCCTTTATAACGTCGCGGAAAATGGCCTAGCAAGTCTTCTCGTGGCCGGGATCGAAAAAGCCGTGGGGGAGTGTTGGATCCTATGACAATATGTTTTTTGACGTGAATGGTTGACTGAAGGACTTTACGGGAACATTTATAAGGAAGGCCAATTTATGAGATACGATTTTTTGTTCAAATACTTGTCTCTTCATCTTCGAGAGATCTGACTCTTCTAGTGCTTCACGCTCTGCTGTTGGGGGAAATATTGGACTTCGTGGGCCAGTATTCGCAGACGGTAAACCCAGTGCTTGCTGTTGATTCCTCTTGTGAAGCACCGGGAGACGAGGATCTTTTGCGGGGTGAAAAGGTTTTTTTCTACATTCAAAACTTGTGCGGACCAAATTATTTCCTTCCTTTCATACATGTATATTTATATTTTGTTCTTATCAGTTCACTTTTCTCGACCAAATTTTTGGGAAGCAATTGAAAAGACTACCTCCTCGTGGTGCTTCCTGGACAACGACGTCCTTGTCGTTGACAAAATGTCTTTTCATCGGGCCTTTTCGTGTCCCTGGATCTTTGCATCCCCCTCATCTATCCACATACTGTCTGGTTCCACCTTCATCTCGACAGACTACCCTATACACGCAGAGAAATGCCGTATCCTTTACAGCGACAAGTCCCGTGTATACCGGGAAAAGATGTATTGTCTAATATGCTGGCTTACACAACTTCATTCCGAATGCATGTCCTTCTCGACGCGGGCCATTTACCTCTCCTTTGGCGGCAAATGTTTTCTCCAGGCGACGGCTTGCCCGTGCAGTCAGGTGTGTGGACTGGAGGCCAATGGTTTTCCTTGGCTGGCTCACTGTCGACTTGCTAATCTGAACAGTTGACATGTCAAGAGTGGTAGAAAACATATTTCCATTGCATTGCCCTTCTCGACCCGGGTGACTTTTTTTTCAATTTCTCTTCTGGCCACAAATATTACACCAGCAGACGTTGCCGCCTGTGCAGTTGGGGGGTGTGGTCTGATGGTCAACGTTCATCTGGCCTGGAGTCATAGGTCGCTCTGAGGTCGCTGGGCGGTGATTGCTACGCAACGAATATGGCTCTTGAGAATACTTTACTGTGTTGAGTCATATTGGAATAAGACTAACATCACATCGTTTCGAGTTTGTTACCGCAATAGCGACAAGGATCCTTGACAACATCGGTCAGAATCTAATCGTTGCAACATCGGCAAGGACGATATCGTTTACTGGATATCGACCATAACCATCGATCGATAAGGAGATATTTCAAATAAACAGCTATCTAATTGCTACACGTGGCCAGTGCAGAGTACTTTTGATGACATGTTGAGCGCGGGTGACACATTCGCCACTTAAATCACAATGTCAGTCTTTGACTTCACCATTTTTCACTAGAGTCCATCTCTCAGGACCTGACTGCTAGCGACATATGTCAATGCAAGCGTCCCCGCTGCCAATGGTGCGTCTCTTTCACGGAACCAAAGGAACTCTGACCGGCTCACCCACCTCTCACCACAAGCATATCCACTTCATCCTCTCACACTCAAACATCCATTCGCAACCTCCCCATTCAAACAATCGTGAGTCTGAAGTATGTATTCGTTCTTGGTGCTACTTCGGCTACTATCACCTGCGCCCACCCTTAACTTTAGCATGTAAGTACACTTCCACAGACATTTGAAAGGACGATGGATTCATATTGTATTGTATTGTGAAGTGTGTTCGTTAACATTCTTCTATTGTGGATCACCTTTGTCGTGCTACCCCATCGACACTATAGCAACATCAAAGACGGCCGCCATTTCAGGATTCGTAGGATTTCTATTGCTCCACTCATTTCTTATCCTTAGGCATTGTCAAGCCCACTGTCTTCAAGCAAGGGTTCCATTCCCTAACCCCTGGCATGTTTAGAATCCTGCTTCCTTGTGCAGAAGACTTTCTCTCATGTCGCAGCATATCTAATCAAGAAGAAGATTTTTCGAGTATTTTTTTACATAGAGGAAAACAAGAACAAGGATCAACACACACAAAGCACATCTCAGATTCTCAACATTTCTGGGGACAGTCATAGTTTGCTTCACAGAGTTGACGCCATTGACTAGACAATTGTTTTTGGTAGCTATATTCAGGTATCAAACGCTTCGAGTCTTGAGGACTTTCGTGCTCTTCCATGTTGAGGCAAACGCACCCAGGCGCATGGAGGCAAATGGCGGGATGGTCACTGTGAGCGCATTTTGCCTGTGTTTTTCACATTTCAAATTCCCACAGTGCGCACCAACCCCTTTTTGCTGCACAAAGAAAATTGTAAATTACATAATGTCCATCCCAATCAATCTAAGCAATGACCTCCGCATCAGTCTTTGACATCCACCTTCTCATGGGAACCATCTCCAAGAATCTTGCCCCTCGCGACATTCGGCACTGTACACTTGTTTGCCACGCCTGGCACACGCGCTTCTCGCCCTTTCTCTGGCGCAACATCCGTATCTTCCAGAAACTAGCCTCCGACCGGTTCCACTACCCCGAGGCCCAAACTGCATTGGTCCGTTTTGCTAACAATGTCCGATCCGTCCACAGCTTCTGGCCAAGAGCAGAGGCCACACTTGCCCACCATGCGATCAACAACCTCACCATCCTCAAAATCTCGTCAACTGGCTCTGTCCCTGCGTTTGTCGACCTGTTCAGCCACAGTCACAACCAACGATCGTTGGATATGACCTGTCTTTTACAAGACGCCACAGTGGTCGAGCGGTTTTTGTCAGTGCTCAGGAACCACCATCGACTCCAGGAACTACGGATGCGGCTGTTCAACACCCCAACGCCTATCATTCGACGCATATTACTCAGTTGTGGGAATCTGGACAAGATCCTCATCAAAGTGTCCATGGGCATTGATGAGAATCCTAAACCAGCACACGATGCTATTTACGCCGAGTTGGTAGAGCTTGCAGGATCCGGGTCGCCATCGTTCAAAGTCAGGGTTCTGGAGATCAACAGTGGCATTCAGCTGGGCGACCCATTGTTCTTGCTCTAGGAACTCTGCCCGAACATTGAACGCTTCACTGCGCCTTCCTCCTATTTTTGGTCACAGATCCTAACCGACACTGTCACAGATGTGGTCACCGAGCTGGACTCCAGAATGCGATCTACAATGACAAAGCTTCGACACTTGAATAGGGGTATGTCGGATATGCATGGAAAGTACGCGGGCGATATTATCGAGGCTTGCACAGGACTCGTCGGCTATGTTGGTCTTCATGACCAGAGAGAGCCGCAAATCGCCATCAGCGCCCTACAGGGCCATCACCGAGACACCCTCACTGTTGTCGATTTGTGTGCCAGCGGTCTCGTCTGGACAGCAGCAGGAGTACTCCAGACCTTTCTCTGCTCCTGCCCGCATCTGCAAAGTTTCACGGCCATGGGACCCCTCGACCCACGTAAAACTCACCCATACAAAGAGTACTTTGTGCCAGATGAACAGCGCCAAGAATAAGGTACTGCACGCTCGTGCATGTCGTCGTGGGCGAGTAAGGGCCTGAAAGAGTTGAAGTTGACTTTTAAGAGTCGATGCTGGGGAGGACTATCTAAAGCTAGGGAGCGGCATGAGCAGGGATCAATTCACAGTAAGGACAGTCAAGTTGAGTATATAACAGAGTCCTTGATCGAAGAGCTTGGATGTCAGACCAAGTTGCAAGAGCTCTGGCTAGGACGGGTGACAAGCGTACCTGAGGGTGCCGAGTATACTTTTTGGGACATGACTAAGGAGCAGTTGGAGACAGGTCGAGAGCAAGTCTCCCAGCTGCTGGCGACATTGTCGACGCTGCCTTGGATAAGGCGATTAGAGTTCCAGGGCTTGCTTGAGGCTATGGTGGACGCCGACGTCGACATAGAAGATGCCAAGCAAAATTGGAAGCACATCATCGAAGTTAAATGGAAAAGCGCGAAATAAAGCAAGTGTTTTCTTCTTGGTTCTCTCTTTCCCACAATCATCTTGCTGAGCCACAATTGAGTATCTAGTGAGCTCGATCTTCTTTGTGCAAAAGGACCACCGAGAAGCATTGGGAGCACATCCCCAGCATGCAATAGAAGTTCTGAGTGCATGGTATGATTTCCATTTTTAAGGGTAGGCAAATTGGTGCAGCCCAAATCAGATCTTTTCTTTTGCATTCTAAATCAACTTTTCAGTCTTCCTTCGTCAGCATCATGGAAACCACCACAGTGCTTGACATTCACTTGCTGTGCAAGAGCATCACTCAAACCCTTACGACAGAGGATGTGCGACACTGTATGCTCGTCTGTCGAAACTGGCATGTTGTGTTTGGACCGTATCTACTTCAGACCATCACCATCCGCAAGTGGTCCTCTATCGACACATTCATGTCTCTAAGGGTCCAGGAACTGTTTAATCGCTATGCTGCCAATGTCCGATCTATCCACAGCTCTTCCGACAACATATGGCCCACCCTGCTTTCTGTCCCTCTCAAGAACCTTACTGTCCTTGGGATACACTCTATTGACCTAGGCAAGAGATATCGCCAGAGTGACCAGAACCAGACATCTCTGCTCTTGAGCTTCTTTAGAAGCTCGCCAAAGATCGAGGTCCTCAAGCTTGGATTCTTTGAGGCAGAGCAAGTCCAGGATGTCTTGTCGGCAGTTCTTGGCCTTCAGTATCTGCGCAAGCTCAGCATTCAAAATACTGACCCCACCGACTGCCACACTGTGCGCCGATTCCTCTTATCCTGCTACGGACTGGAAAAGGTCCATGTCTGGTTCTTCGCTTTGGAGGATGCACCCATCCCAACGCCCGCGCAGGATGCACAAGAGTTGTTGCAACTGACAGGAAGCGAGAACCCATACTTCAAGGTGCATGACGTCAGCCTCAATTCGCAGACATACGATCACTCGATCGACTACATGTACTATTCCTTTCTTAAGCGCTGCTCAGCGTTGGAACGATTCTCTGTGCCAGGGAATGCCTCGCCCGGTGCGGGGCCAAGACTGGCTGCGATCCTTACTGCACACACGAGACGACTCCGACATCTGCATACGCAAAAGTCTTTTTTATCTGGAGAAGAGGTAGCAGGTCTGATCGTGGCCTGCTATAGACTTGAGTCGTTCGTTGGAGCTATCAAGCAGCAGGATCCGGAGCTCGTGATGAGTGCTTTATTGGAGCATCGAGACACCCTGGAGGTTGTAGACCTGAAGAGAATAGGAGTAAGCAAGGCCACCGGATTGATGATGCACTCGCTACTCTCGCCTGCTCAAAGCTGAAAACCTTCTCGGCGATGGCATCGTCGGCCTATGTAAACCGCCCCAGGGTGTCTTCGCCTGGAGATCCAGTTCTGATCTACGATTTGGGAAACTTCCTCACAAATGGAACTCAATGGACTTGCACTCAACTCACTATTGGAACTCCAGTTCGAGAGCGGTTGTGAGGCCACAGGGCAAAAAAATCCCGAATACGAGTTGGAATCGGTTCCTGGATCGTTGATCAAGCAGTTGGGCTGCCTGACACTTCTTGAGAAACTAAAAGAGTGTTATCTAATAGACCAGGTGACTCATTGCATCAGGTCGCCCAGGAAGAACTTGGCAGACTTGTTCTGCATGCTGTCGACGCTGGGAAGACTGAAGGAGTTGGAGATTCGAGGACTGAAAGACTATTTTTCCGACGTTGAGCTCATGGAGAGACAAGAGCAGTGCGAGCAGATCAAGTGGGTCTTGTTTACATAATCCGGTTCACGTTAATGCAATATGAACCAGTATCTACAACATATGAAGACCCACAAACAATAGTGATTGACAAACAGGCTTTCTAACTTGAGACACTCCTCTCAAAAATTAACAACACTCTTCACGCATCCTTAACTTGGTTAACTTTTGGTGGGAATCACGTGCGGTACACACCATCGTGAAAGTTATTTATTTCACACTCTGCCAGTCAAACCAAGTGCTTCACAGCATAATGGCAGAAACCAATATCGCTCACAATTTCGTCACTAAGTTGGATTCTGTCTTCTGTCAACTGTTTCCAGCAAAACTGAAGACACGTTCAGATGGAGCAGAGGAGGCCACAATGCTGAGATACCTACGAGCCAAAAGAGACGAATCCGGATGAATATAAAATCGCCTATTTAACACAGAATATCTTAATCGCATGGTCAATACGGAAAACATTGTAATCGCATACATTTCAGAAGATAATTTAATCGTTTGGTTAATCGATGGACTGTTGTGCTTCGCCCTACCCAGAGTCAGAATTTTAGATAAAAAAAAATTCATTAATTCGCCCGAGTCCAACCATAGAATTTCACGATTCACTCTCTCCCATTCACTTCCATCTTCTTCCACTCTTAAACTTATCCTTTTATTTCTCGGGATCTATCAATATCGCCTACAATGTCACAGAACATCCGAACCAAAGGAGCTCAGGCACTGGCTGAGGCACTCAAGGCACTGAGGACCAGGACCATGGCGAGCGCGACCATTTTGAACTTGCAGGGCTGCGAGATCGGAGACGACGGAGCTCAGGCGCTGGCTGAGGCACTCAAGACGAACTTGACTCTGACTACTTTGAACTTGGAGAGCAACTCGATCGAAGAAAACGGAGGTGTGGCGCTGGCTGAGGCACTCAAGATCAACTCGACTCTGACTACTTTGAACTTGGTGAGTAACTCGATCGGAGTAAACGGAGGTGTGGCGCTGGCTGAGGCACTCAAGATCAACTCGACTCTGACTACTTTGAACTTGAAGAGCAACTTGATCGGAGAAAACGGAGGTGTGGCGCTGGCTGAGGCACTCAATACCAACTCGACTCTGACTACTTTGAACTTGGAAAACAACTCGATCAGAGTAAACGGAGGTGTGGCGCTGGCTGAGGCACTCAAGACCAACTCGACTCTGACTACTTTGAACTTGGAGAGCAACTTGATCGGAGACAATGGAGGTGTGGCGCTGGCTGAGGCACTCAAGACCAACTCGACTCTCCACACTTTGAACTTGGGGGTGAACTCGATCAAAAAAAACGGAGGTGTGGCGCTGGCTGAGGCACTCAAGACCAATTCGACTCTGACTACTTTGAACTTGGAGAGCAACTTGATCAGAGTAAACGGAGGTGTGGCGCTGGCTGAGGTACTCAAGACCAACTCGACTCTCCACACTTTGAACTTGGGGGTGAACTCGATCGAAGAAAACGGAGGTGTGGCGCTGGCTGAGGCACTCAAGACCAATTCGACTCTGGCTACTTTGAACTTGGAGAGCAACTCGATCGGAGACAATGGAGGTGTGGCGCTGGCTGAGGCACTCAAGACCAACTCGACTCTGACCACTTTGAACTTAGAGGACAACTCGATCTGGATCAAAGGACTTCTGGCATTTTCTGAAGCATTCAAGGATAACTTGACTTTGACCACTTTGCACTTGGAAGACAACAAGACCACGAACGACAAGATCATGGGCAACATAGCCCTGGTGCTGTTGAAGTCCCTGGAGTCCAAGACGACTCTGACAACCTTGAACTTGGGGTACAAGTCGATTGAAGATGATGAAGCTCTGGCCCTGTGTGAGGCTCTCGAGACCAACTCGTCTCTGATCACTTTAGACCTGCAGAGCAACACGATCGACGACAATGGAGCTCAGGCGTTGGCTGAGGCTCTCAAGACCAACTCAACTCTGACCACTTTGTACTTGCAGAACAACTCGATTGGATCCAACGGAGCTCAGGCACTGACTGAGGCACTCAAAACCAACTCGACTCTGGCCACTTTGGACTTTCAGAACAACTCGGTTGGAGATAACGGAGCTCAGGCACTGTCGGAAGCACTTAAGATCAATGCAACCCTGACCACTTTGGACTTGTGGCATAACTCGATCGGATCCAACGGAGCACTGGCATTGGCTGAGGCATTGAAGATCAACTTGTCCCTTACCGCTTTGTACTTGCAGAACAACTCGATCGGAGACAACGGAGCTATGGCACTGTCTGAGGCACTCAAGACCAACACGACTCTGACCACTTTGGACTTGTGGGGAAATTCGATCGGAGACAATGGAGCTCAATCGCTGGCTGAGGCACTCAAAGGTAATTCCACTCTGACCACTTTGGACTTGTGGCGCAACTCGATCGGAGACAACGGAGCTCTGGCACTGGCTGAATTACTTGAGACAAACTCGACTCTGACCACTCTGAGTTTGGGGTACAACTCGATCGGACGCAAAGGAGCTCAGGGGCTTTACTGGGTGTCTCAAACCACAAGCTGTCACATATTAAAATAAGGCGGGCTTAGGATAATCTGCGGTTGGGTATTAAGGTAGATTGGCTTTAACTTGACTGTGCCGGATCACTAGATCTGTGTTAATTTAATGCCACAGATGCAGCATACAATTCATACAATTCGCCACTCAAGGGGGTTCTCATATACAACGGGGTCAACAAGGAATCGATCACTCCAGTCCCTTGGGACATCGGGTTTCGAGCCAAGACTTCGAATCTAGTAGGTCCCCCAAGATGAGTTCGGCATGGTGCAAACAATAATTTACGCAGTAAGAGAAGGGAAGGGAGAATAGGTGGTAGAAGTGGAGATAAAGACAAGGGAGGTGAGGAGGTAAAGTTGTAGCAAGTGATGAGGAATGGAAGAGAGGAAGCAGAGTTGTTTCCTTTATATTGTATTGAGCATGTATTGTGTCGTGGGAAACTAGTAACGATGTTCACTCGGCGTTAATTAAGAGTTGGCGCGCCTTAGTACAAGGAACCAAAAAAATCGCTGCCAAAAGACCGCTAATTTTGATACTAAAGGTGACAATTAGACAAAAAAGTCTTGCTCAACTAGAGGCTTCGCGCCATTCCATCAACCCGCCCATTGTACACCGCTACCCCTTATGTTAACCAAAGTTAAGCCATTCTCAAAATTAGTTAAAAAGTTAAGGAGGAAAACCATTGACAAAGCATTGTTTTGTGGAGGCCGAGTTGTGGAGCGCGTGTGGCGGTGCACATTTCGCCCAAGCGAGACGGAGCTTCCTTGCGACAGGAGCATTACCCTGCCACTTTTTTTTCATAAATCTCCTTTTCCTCATTGAATCTCATTCTTGCTCCGCCGTCACGACAATGCCCACCATTTCTGTCTTCGACATTCATCTTTTGCTGGACACCATCTGTCGACACCTCACAACCCAAGACGTGCGCCGTTGTTTGTTTGTCTGCCGCGAATGGCACGCCAGCTTTGAACCTTATCTGTGGCGAACTATTGTCATCCGCCGACGGTCCTCGTACAAGCAGTTCAACTCATCTTCACTGATCCAGGCTCGCCTGGTGCAGCGCTCCAAAACCATTCACTCCCTCGAGAGCGTTTTCCCCGAGGTATGGTCTGTTTTCCTCACTGTGCCGCTCGACAACCTCACCGTCCTCAAGAGCCCCTCACTCCCGCAACGGCAAGCCCGCTCTCTCGTCAACGAACGATACGGAACCCAGCTCATGCATTTGATCGGAGCCTGCCCGAAGCTCGAGATCCCCATGTCGGCTTCCTCAACAGCACGAACGGGGATAACAATCTCCTCTTGCCAGCGATCCGCCGTCTCCGGCACTTGCGCGAGCTCCACATCGAGAACTATGACCACATCAACTGCCAACACGTGCGACAATGGCTCCTCAGTTCCTGCAGGCTCGAAAAGCTCCACATCCGCCTCCCCATCGGAGGGTACCACCGCCCCAAAAAACCCGAAGAGGACGCAGCCGACATTCTCGAGCTGAACGGCAGCCAGATAGAGTCGGCTTCGATCACAGATCTGAGCTTTGCTTGTCAAATGTACGACAGTGCGGACTACACCTTTCTCCCGTTTTTGCGACTGTGCTCGAAACTGGAGCGTTTCGCCATGCCCAATATGTACTCGATCTCCGACATCAACAATGTGGCCACGATTCTAGCCTCCACAGCGACCGGACTACGGCATCTCGACTTGCGCACCACCGATTTCCACCCATCTTACACGGTGGCTCTAATTCATGCGTGTCACGGTCTGGAGACGTTTATCGGCTCGCGTTTTCAACGCCAAGCACAGCTCGTGGTGGATGCCTTACTGGAGCATCGAGATACCCTGCGGGTACTGGGCTTGGAGAAGACGCATACGGGAATTATGACGGGGGCCATGCTCCAGTCTTTGCTCTGCGCCTGCCCGAACCTAGACACTTTTTCGGCGTTGAGTGCGGGGGTGGAGGGCAAGATCGAGGCACGCATAGATCCTGTCGTGCGAGGACTCGACTTGGAGCCTCCTGGCGGTCAAGGGATGCCGTGGGCAAGTGATCGTCTCAGAGTCCTGAAGCTTCAGTTCGAGAGCCGAATCGGCGTGTTTCAGGATCAACTGCCTCAGGATGGCAACATTCACTTTTTGCGAGAGAAAGCAGGGTGTGTTGCTCACCTGATAGAGATTGTTCCTCCTGCCTTGATCGCGCAGTTGGGCAGGCTGACAGATCTGGAGGAATTGCACCTTGGGCGAGCGACGGACAGTTTATTTGATCCTGAAGTGGTCCAGCGTCCTTCTGCACACAGTGGCAAGGAGGCTCTCGATCGGGAGAACCAGAGGCAGCTTGAGATGCATCGCGAAAATGTATCTCAGCTATTGAGGGCGATGTCGACACTGAAGAATATGAAGCGGCTAGAGCTTCGAGGATTGAAGGAATTTATCGACAGGGACGAGCTGAAGGAGGCGCGGACGCATTGGAAGCAGATCGAGTGGGTGTCATACTCGTGATTCCACGAACGGCATATGATTAAAGATTAGTTTTTCTTCTGAACATTATTGCGCGTAAAGGTATGATCGCATGAACGAGAGTTCGTGTACGAATGAAAATGTTATAGTGGGAGCTAGAGCATTTTCAAGAAGGGCCATGGACAAGTTGTTCACAATAACGCGCGCAATGTCGATATATTCTAACCCACTTCTTAAAAAATAATATTTGAATTGCAAAAACAATATTTGGCTTCGTGTTGACAGCTCACTCGGGAAACATGACGCCGTAGCATGCTTTCAACACGACGTGTGATGTAATGTTACCTCTCTCGCACAGGCCATGGATTCGCTTTAGTTTAGGCCAATTTTTCCTCATCCACAGAAAATCATCAACCCTGATCTTATGGTTCATGTTCCGGACATCCAGCTCCTCCAGGTTCTTCAGGCCCTCCAATTCTCCCAGCCCACTCTCGAGCGTCATCTCCAAACAAAACCATTGAAAGCCTTTATCAACCAGGTTGGAATCGGCGTTGTACCGCAACCGCAGCTCCCGGAGTTGGGTTTGGCTGGCCAATTGCTTGTAGGCATAGCGCTGGACACCAAGACAATATTCAGGAGTCGGGCCATCCAGTGTAGCGTCCTGTCTCTCCTGCTTGACATCACAGTTGGGCCGGGGCACCCAAATCGGGCACGAAAACTTCTCTAAGGTCGGCCACTCAGATCCTAGCATGTGGCTGGCCGATAAAAACGATGGAGGACTCCACATGATGTGCTCGATCGTCTCGAATTCGCGAATGTTCTTGGCTCGACTGAGAATCGACTGTAAGGCCCAACTTGGGATCGATCCAGCATTGACCAGGTTGAACGATTCGAGGCGGTGGCAGATAGTGAGTGTCGCGGCTGCGGTATGTGGGCCGGCTTTTCCAAAGCCTTTCAGATTGAGGTGCTTGAGACGCGGACTTAGGGCAATAGTCTCGCCAAGTGCTCGATCGGTCGTGTGGAAGAATCGCGGAAAGGTCTTACTGTCCAACGTTTCCAGGTCCACTCCTAGTTGTCGCAGCACATGATTGATACGTGGAATTCGGTAGCAGTTGATGTCGTAGACATTGAAATGTTTCAGGTTCGTGCTGCAGGTGGTCAGGAACGGGAGAAGAAGATGCTCTTCCTGGCCTTCAAATCGTCCACGGATTGTAAGGGACTCTAGGGCGTGATGGTTCATTGGTTTCGGGCTTGTCCTGACTGGCATTTCGCCAAAAAGACTGTCTTCTTCCTCCATTCCGACGATAGAAAATTCCTTGATATGTTCCGGCAAGTGTTCGAGGATGAACCGAATAGTCTCAAATTGGATGGAATTAATGAAGCTGGTCCTGTCAACATCGGAAAGAAAATCCAATTCTTGCAGCGCTGGAGCACTATCGAGAGCTAAATCCAGGAAGGTGGATGTCGGGAGCTGCTGGTCGATCTTTAGAGACCTGAGGTTTGGGTTTCGCCTGACAAGGGCAACACAATCCTGCGCCATGTCCTCAGTGAACTCGATCTCCTCGTATTCCACCTGGCATTGCGTTGTTTTGTGCCATTCCTCAGGGGGAGGGCGGCACCAGATCCACAGTTTCCGCAATTGGGTGCAGTAAACCGAGTTGAGTGTGTAGAGCGACTCTGGGTCGTAGAAAGACGAGACGGCTGAGGGGCTTTGGCGAGCAGGGATGAAGATGGCGCACAGCTCTCTATGGAATAACGTGAGTTCTTGAATGTATTCCGCGTTGGCAGCCAGGGCTTTTTGGGTGCACTCTCGAAGGAACCTGATGAGATTCTCAGTTGATGAGATATCGACAACCCTCCAGAAAAATGGGGTAGAGAAGTGGCGGAAGGTCTTGCTAACTCTGGTACAGCTTGCAAGAGTTCCCTGATCGAGATGGGCGATGATCATATGGTGGATCTCTGGAGGAAGAGTTGGAAGCGGTGGTGACTGATCCGGCGGAGTAGAAGGATCGGTAGTGGCGCCGATATTGTTGGCGCGATTTAGATCCTTGTTGCGCATGGATAGCGATACTGGGTGAAGTAGGGACGTGGGGAGTTTTGGCAACGAGGGGAGGTGAGAAAGAATACAAACCGAGTGGCCCCGTTTTGTTCGGTTGGATTTTTCCAAAAGGCCAAGCCACCCGCCATGGTCGCGCTTTGCGGAGAAAGCGAGGACATGTTCATATCCAACAAGCATTAAGGAAGCATAAGGACAGAGTCTCGTTTCCATACCTGCAACCTATCCACCAATGCGGTGTATCTTACAGGCGCCCGTGGGTAGTCTACTTGCTGTGGTGCACTGGACTCTAACACGGTTGCCGGGCTGGGCGCACTTTATCAACGCGTGAGTTTGTGACGTTCTTTTTTCGCCCATTTGGCAGAAGAGCATTGGACGGAGGAGTTTTGTTCAGCCGAACGAGGGAGCACACATAAAACACAGCATCCCATCAAAGCATCATTCATACCTTTTGCACCCATCATCCCCTCCATAATGCAGGCCTTTGATGACTCTGATTCGGGAGACGACTTTGCAAGTGCATCCGAGGGCGAGTATGACGCGGGAGCAGCACCCTCGCCTTCATCAGTACAGCATGGGCCGTTGAAGCAGAATCGCAGAAAGAGCTTCAGGCCGAAGAAGAACGCGGAGGAGGCACCATCATCACCACCGGCTCAGATGCATGTTCAGCCCGATGCCCGCCAAGTACCCCTGCAGCACTCATCCATCGACTCCCCTCCAACTCGAACCCTTGGCTCGTTGAACATTCAACGTTCTGCCAGTAGCCAGTCGTCACCATCACGCGAGGCCGATGCATCTTTTTCACACCAGTTCCTTGAGTCCAGGACAGCCTCCAGTCTCCACCAAACCCACTCTTTCTCAGAACAGCAAGGATATCAGGACCAAGCTGAACCTAGCTACAATCAAAGCTCAAGAATGAC
The DNA here is from genome assembly GCA_000739165.1 of Podila verticillata NRRL 6337. Classification (NCBI taxonomy): domain Eukaryota; kingdom Fungi; phylum Mortierellomycota; class Mortierellomycetes; order Mortierellales; family Mortierellaceae; genus Podila; species Podila verticillata. The sequence continues at coordinate 880,322 of KN042419.1, forward strand.
ACCAAGATTGAGCCCCTCGAATATGCAGAATCCAGGGGCTCAGCGCGGGTGGGGCTCGCTCAGTTCGTGGATCAACACTGCCGTCAGCACAGTCAACGAGGTCATTGAAAACCCCAATGTGGTCGTCTCCAAAGCTCAGAATATCAGTATGTATCTTCAGACACAGCAGAGTGCCGCCTATCGGAGAACTCATTCACATGCTGACATCACACCTTTCGTTCGTCCTATCAAAAAATAGGCCAAGGAATTCGCAGCGTGGCTTCGGAGCAGATCGATCGAGTGTATGAATCATTGGATCCAGAGTACGAATACGAACGCGAGCGTCAAAATCAAAAGCACCAACAATTCTCACCGCAACAGGCACCACTGAAGCAGACACCTCGCTCAACACCACTGGCCGCACCCAAATCTCTCACTTCACCCAGCAACGACATCTCCGATCTTCTTGGAAGCAGTCCCAAGGAAAGTCGGTTCCCAGTATCTAACCACTCGACCACAACCGCTCTTACCAGGCAACCGCTAAACGGTGCATCGCCGTCGGAACCCGCTCGTGCAAAGCTGGAGTACAAGGAAGAGCCGACGGACCATGGGGCCGATGCCTGGGGGGATGATGGCTGGGGCGACAGCTGGGATGATGGCAAAGACATGACTGTCCCCACAGCTCCTTCACCGCCCACTCATACAGTCAACGAAAGCGTCAACCACACAGCAAAGCCCGCTGCACCCGTTCCTGAAAAGAAGGATGTATCAACCAAGAGAGAAGTTAAGGATATATTTGGAAGTCGCGATCCGAGTTCTCGTCGCACATCGAGTGACTCTCAAAGAGGGAATGGGCTGCTTGCCCCCATTCCAGATGGTGCATTTAACGCAGGACATCCTTCCCAAAGACGACCCTCAACTGAAGTAGGTTCATACTGAATGGTGATCGAACAATCTTAACGTTTGTTTGACCAAAGGTATTGCTTTAATAGATGCGCCCTGCCGATGCTCTGTTTTCGACACTGGATTTCGCTTCGAATGCTATTGGAAGTGCGGTTCTCGGAGTGCATCAAAAAGTGACTCAAGCACATGCGAACGGTCGCAGGGATAGCCAATCCAGTGTTGACCGATCCAGGACCCCTGAGCCCTCAACTTCATTTTTGCAGCAAAAATCGTGGAACAGGGAAGAGACAGTGTCTGGGAACAGGGACTTTTCAGAGAAGATGGATCGCCTAGCGATGTTAAACCCAAAGCTGGATGTTGTTGGCACCGGACTGGGAGCTTTGGAGAGCTTGGGCAAGAAGGCTGCCGGGGCCATTGCTGATGTGGTACGTGACATTTTGACTCTCAGAAATAAGGAGCCTATGTCATTTCTAAGACTTATCCTATTTTCAATTGTAATAGAGGCGCGCTGGTCACCAAGCACAAGGCCACTCGGGAGGCTATGGTTATTCGGACAGCAATGACGGCTCATCGTCCTTCAAGGTAGGCAGCCGAATTGTGCTTCAGATCAGAAGTGAAAGGATTAGGAGAAACTAACCCCTCGTACGACATAATTAGGTGCCAAGAAACATGTCTTACGTCAATCTGTTTGAAGAAGCTGGAGGGCACACACATTTGACGAAATTATCAAATGTAGCGCAGGACTCGTCCAACCGCTCAAGGGCGCTCGCTGTCAACGACAAAAAGATTTTAGAGATGGATCAACTCTTCCAAGTCGAGCAATTGCTCAGCGTGCCCAGCTTGACCAACACTGTTGGAGACAGATCCATGGATTTGCTGGCGGGACATAAAGACTTTAGAGCGATGGTGGCACTTCTCGAAAAGATGGGCGTCCAAGGAACAACACCTCTGCGACAGCTCAGGAACTGCACACGGAAACTGGGCACTCTGGTTCAGGACACTGTGAATGCGTTCGAGCAAGGTAAAATCTTGAATCGCGTCGTCCTTGACTTTGCGGTAGAGTTTGAAGACCAGGACACCAGGACTCATTCTATTCCTGTTGTATTCTAGAATGGCACAACCACCAATCTCGAGCTAGCGAAAAGGACTTTTTTGCCAAAGCACCGATCAAGTTTTTCTTCGAGTCCCGGCTGTTGACCATCTACTATGATGCAATCCGAGCACTGACACAGTATACCGAAAAGACCTGTGGTCAGATTCTGAGACTGGGCGAAAACTTTAAGCTGAGGGCAATGGAGAGAGCAGAAGAGGGCGATCCTTCTGTTGAACTTTCCGACCACCGACCAGCGCTCGAGGTTGCGGAAGTGCTTTTGCATCTAATTGGCAACCTGATGGTGGTATGTTACTGTTCGATTGAACGTTGTATGCAGGCTTCGCTTAGAAACATCGGCTAACCGTCAACAATTTGAACAAATGGTGGAATGAAAATAGGAGGCAATGTTCCTCGTGCAAACCTACGACAAAACACTGGACGCCATTTTGAAGCAGGCAAAGACGTTTACAACACCATTGGATAGCCTCGATTGGGATGATATGCTCTTTGGCACAAAGAAGCTGTCACTGTTGCTACTGGAGCAAGATACTCCTGCAGCCATTGGCAATGTCCAGTCCATCACCCTTTTGGTCGCTGAAGTGCTGAAGTTTGATTTAGTCATTGATGCCGTCCACGGAAAGCTTACCCCAACATTCACCCCACGCCCTCCACAGCCTCAAGTGAAGCCGCCTTCGCAGCCTAGAGTTCAACCAGCACGGGCAGCACCACAACCGCAATTCCGACAAGATACCCTCTCCAATGCACTGAGGCCGCCAATTGCGCCCTCGAGCAGTTCTAGACCCATCACGCCTCCCATGTCACGCTCCTCGACCATGGCCTCACCCACCATCTCTGCGGCTGCCCTCCATAGACAGACTCCCAACAAGTTGGGCGTGGCGTCTCCCGTGCCAGCAGCAGCGCTTCCAACAACGCCTTCATTCAGTCGACCCGAATCACCTAGCCCTTCAGCGATTCAGCGGCCGCCGAGCAGAGGAGCCCGACTTGGGCCAAGTATAATTAATTCTGCAGTACCGCCTGTTCCAAATCCAGCGACAGGCATCGAAACTACAGGCTTCAAGGCCACGACACCAAGACCTATTCGAGCCAAACAGCCAACCCCAGTACCCAAACCCAAGTTGGCAGACGAAGATTTCTTCAGCATTCTCAATGGATAGAACAAGGACATGAATTCAAAAGGTCCAATAAACGGCTTTGTGTGTATACGCAAGTCGATTTTTGTATTTTTGGTCTATGCAGATTCCATGGTGACTTCCTCGACAAGGGCTCCTGTTGGCTCCACTCGATCGAAAAAGTTGTTTTCGACCATGTACCGCATGGTCTCCAACAGCACGTTCTTTTCCTGCTTGATTTCAGTTGACAGCAACTAGACAAATTGAAGAAAACAGTTGAGAAATAATGACCAAAAAAAATCCGGGTTGCCCATCGGAGCAAATTATCCCTGGTCCACTCACCATTTGCAAGAGCGACGGCCTAGACCTAAACGTCTCCTTGTTGTTGTTGTTATTGTTGTTGTTGTTGTTGTTCGCTGATGAATTCGTGTTTTGGGTCTTGTTCTATCAAGGCATTAAAAAATATCAAGTAAAAAAAAAAAAAATTGTTAGCACAAAATCCCATGACACAGCCTAGTTCCACAAGTTGGAGTACAAGGTATCCGATATCCGTTATCTCTTTACCTTCAATGACGGGTCGTGCGAGTAGGTACACTTGTCGCCCTTGCCACAGCGTCCGCGCATAAAGTACCGACAGGGTCTCTTGGGCCGCTGGCGATCAGCTGGCAGCGAGATCTTGCCCATGGTGGAGGGGTCCTTGGAGCTGATGGCGTCCTTGACCGGGTCCATGTCCTCGTCCTCGTCTTCGTCGCTCGGCTCTGTCGCGGATGAGTATGCCACCACGCCTTCCACCGATATCGTCTGGCCAGAAGCGTCGCCCTCCAGTTTCTGTTTCTTAGCTGTTGTGGATGAGTCCTCCACGGCTTGGTTGTCGTCTCCTGGCTGCCCACGCTTCTGGTTTCGGTTGGTCTGGTTGTTGTTTTTGTTGTTGTTCTTGTTTCTCTTGTCGCGGCCACGGGGATCCTTGGTCGACTTGTCCTCCACGATCTGGCCCTTGGCGATCATTTCCTGTCGCTCAAGTTCCTAAATCATTCGAAAAAAAAAAAGTATCAGTCATCATAGTCGAAAAAATATGCCGCATCACGAACCCTTCGCCATGAACTCCAATGAGAAGTATTCCCTGGCTTGGCCTCACCTTCTTCTGGATATTGGACTCTGTGGGCCATGCCTTTCGACGCTGTGCAATCCAGCTGGCAATGTCTTCAGGGGTATTGAGTGCAGGCAGCTTGGGCAAGCCAGGCTCCTGTACAAACGGTTTCTTTGCCTTTGGCGCTGCTTTTAGCGAGGGGCGAACAGTGGGTTGTGAACTAGACGATCCTGATGCAGCACTCGTTCCTGTTGTTGCTGCTTCTGTACTTGTCTCTGTCGAATCGGCGTCCTCGCTCGCTCCAGCTGCTTTGGGTCCATGGGTCAGTTTCCGGTGCTCGCTCACAAGACTGGGCGAAGCCGCGTACTGGCAGTCCGGACAGGTCCTGTGCGCTGCAACGTGGATTTTGAGCTTGGTTTCCTCATGAAAGGTGACATCACAGGCATCGCAGTGGAACCCGACCGTCTCCTTTTCTGGCTCTGTAGTTGTGGCCGCAGTAGCTTGCTTCTGGTTCTTGTTTCGCTGGTTGTTGTTGTTGTTGTTGTTGTTCCGTCCTTGGCGGTTGTTCTGCTTGTTGTTGTTGGTGCTATTCCGCCCTTGGCGGTTGTTGTTTTGAGAGTTTGGCGGCCTTCCACCAGGTCCTCCGTTGCTCGCCATCGTGACCGCCATCCGCTGCTGGATGGTTGGTGTCTGGTAACTTGAATACCACTCTGACCCTGTAACGTCAGAACCTGCTTCCTGTGCTCCTGTTGTCTGTGCTCCAGTGGTGCTGTTGCCTGCGTAGCCATGAGCAAAGAGCGCCGCCGTTGCAGCCGAGGCAGCTGCTGCGCCCATTTGCATCGACGACTGGTACTGAGCCTGAATCTGGCCAAGAGGGTTGTTGTTGTTGTAGGGCTTCTTGGATCCGCTGTTGTATCCTTTGGACTTTGCTGGAGGCAACGGTGTGCTGTATGAGGGAGGGAGTGACGATGCTGTGGCTCCTCCGTTTGTGGACTGACCAAGGAGACCAGAGATCGGCGCCAACGCGGCGGCGAGCTGGCTCTGCAGCGGCGTTTGTTGTGGCTGCTGCGTATGTTGCTGGTACTGTTGGTATCCCTGGTATCCCTGGTATTGTTGGTATTGCTGCTGGTAGTATTGTGAGTAATCATATTGTTGCTGCTGCTGTTGTTGTTGTTGTTGTTGTTGTTGTTGTTGACCAGCTTGTGGATAGTAATAGAGCGGTGGCTGCATCTGCGGTTGCTGACCCTGGCCTTGCTGCTGGCCGTTCTGGCTTGGCTGGCCTTGGGAGTACATTATGTGCGTGTGGGTTGAAGGAATGTGTAGGTGGGAATGGAAAGAGGTAAGAATGGGCTTATCCTAGCCTAGCTTTTTCTTTTTTTTTGTTTGTTGTTCAAAAAGTGCCTTTGTGACTGCTTATGCATGCATATGAGAGACCAAAAAAAGAGCCATTTGAGAAGGACAAATCCGAGGTTCCAGAGGCGAACCGCGGAGCGGGTGTTTCCTCGCACTTCAGAATATGAATGCAAAACGTGGCAAAGAGGAAAGCATGTATTTTCATCCCGAGTAACTGCACTGATGAACGCGCAATCCGCTTTAAGAGTAGTCACCTGCTCTGGAACCTGGCCACGCTTCACACGTTGTATTGCCACGCGTTCCTCCCTTGACCCTGTTCGATCGACTGCACCATTTTTCTTCTGATTCTCTAGACTTCGTGTGCCAAATACGTGAACTGAACAGGATCCCTGCTTACTCTTCCGTTTTATTCAAAAAGTAAATCATTTGTTGTTTTTGTGTTCAAGTATAGGTGTGGTGGGTCGTTGTTTTCTCTTTCAAGTTTTTTCTTGTTCAAAAAATCTAACATAAGGTGTTTACATTAGACATTTAGAACTGGAGAGCGTGGGGAGCCTGGCCCTTGGAGAGAGAGAACTTGGCGGACAAGTAGCCGCGGAGGTGCTCAACCTTGTTGATGGCCTCAAGGATAACCTTGTCGGTGGCCTTCTGGAGAGCGACCTTGTTCTCGGCAACGGGCTCCTTCTTCTTCTCACCCTCGAAGAAAGCCTCCTCGGTGGCGGCCTTCTTAGCAGACTTGGGGCGGGCGAAGAAAGCATCGTTCAACTGGGCATCGATCTATCGTGTTTGTGGAAATGTAACAAATGAGTTCTCTTGCTGGTTGTACATTTGCGCGCTTCCTTCAATTGTTCCTGAATAAAGCGTCCACGCGTATTTGAAGTCCAGTGTCGTGATCTCTCCTTGTTGTTTGTCAAGTGACAATGAACTCCCTCCTGTATGTCCACAACCTGATTCACGATCTCTCCTGCTGACAACGCCTGATTCCTGAAACAAATGAAAACTGCCAGAAACAACTCGAAACTTGGACGCACCTTGGAAGCATCGAGCTCGACCTTGGTGGAGGTGGCAATGACGTAGGCCTGGTTGACGCGCTTGAGAGGGACACCGTTGACCTTGAAGGGGCCAGAGACGAGCAACAAGCCAGACTCGAGCTGCTTCAAGAAGACAACACGCTTGCCACGGAAACGACCAGCCAAAAGGATGAGGACGGTTCCGGGGACGATGCCGTTGCGGAGCTTGGCAACACCAGCGTGCTTGCGGTTCTTCTTGGGGACAGCGACGTCCTCAGCAGCGTAGAAACGGGGGGCCTTGGCGGCAGCAACGACGCGGGAACCACCGTTCTTGGCACCCTTAACCTCAACAGTCTTGGTGGTGGCAGCGGGGCAGACAGCGACAGAGCTGGTGGGCTTGCGCTTGTACAAGGCACGCTTGGCAAAGACCTGCGAGCGGCTGTACTTGGAGACACCGGTGGTCAACAAAGAGTTGCGGGGCTAAATAAAACACAAGAGTGAATATGGCGATCGTTAATGTCGTGTTCTTGTCGCGTATTTCTGTTCCCGTAGAGTATCACGGCTGGTCCTGGGTCAGAGCTGGAGATTTGTGCCGCAAGACTCAAGTCCAAGCCGATATTTGTTGCTTGTTGTCCAACTAGACGTAGCAAACCCCCTCTGCTCTATTGTCGACTGCCACTGTACTGATTTTTTTCCTACTCTCGCGATGAGTGCCATTCCTGTTTCCTGGGTTTTTGAGGAATGAGCTCAAAGTGGCCTCATCAAGTTTGCTGTTAAAGTTGGTTCCGGTGAAAGACGGTGCAGACAGGTACTTGGTTCCGGTGGACTGAGTGTACACTCTCAAAAGCGTCCTGGTATATGTTATTAAAGGTGTAGCCAGATCGGTATGCTGTTGGAACCGAGTTTGCTCTGTCGAGATATAGAACCACTCTTGTGAGCCTCCTTTGTGCCAAACAATATCGCTGATGTAAATGCCAACTTTTCTGACGCCTTGACTCCGGTAAAGTGTGATCCTGAAGCATAACGACGGCTGAAATATCGTAAAATATAGAAACTCCTGCATACCTTGTGAACCATTTCTGATATCTGTTATGGTCGCAAATAAGACGAACAGAGAAAGACAGAGAAACAAGGTTAGAGCTCTGGTTCAGTCAGGTTCCGTGGTTCTTTCGCCCTTGGTGTCCTTAACACCCATATTCCATCATCAGGTCCGTTGCCGACAGTGTGGTTGTGCTGCGTTGTAGCCACTCTGCCGGGACTTTGAGAAAAAAGATCAGGGTGATGCCATGGTGTTGGAGATCAAAAAAGTAAAGTCACATCAGGCTGATGGATGACCTCTCTCCTCGCTGATGCTGGCTGATGATGTGTTGGCTGATGCACAATCAGTGTTTTGTTGGATTCCTTGAATTTTTGTGTTTTGGCTCCTGCTGCATTTCCGGGATTAGATTGCCATCGTTCGGATTGATGATGGGTCAAGTCGGATATTTTTTTTCTTCAAGAAAATGCACATGGCTGTCTTTGATGGTATGTAATGCGATATTTTGTCCTAGCTGGTTACGAGTAGACCGATGGATGGTTGGATGGGTGGTTTGTCGATCCTGCAAGCATCCATTGATCATTCTCTGTGTGCCCGCCATCGATCCATCGATGATATTGTGACTGCTCTCCCCCCACTCCGCTGCTGCCGTGTCCACTTTACACTTGTTTTCGGAAAGAGGGAATCGAGAGGTCCAAGCTGGGCCAGAACAATTAATTTGATGAATTGTTCACGTGCGCGCTGGAGTTGGGCTTCGCCGACTCGATCCATAATTGAAAGCCAAAAACTCTCTAATTGCACACTACTTTGAGCAGCAGAACTTTTTTTTTTTTGGGCCCCATTTGTCAGCGTCCCAATGACCAACAAACATTCATTCATTCACCCCAACTCACATAAAACCACAACATCGCACTACGCTTTATTCGTAACTTCTTCCTCTTTGCTTTGACCTCATCAATAACAGACTACCCATACCGCTGCGCCAGTAATAGGTACAGTCACTCACAAACAATAAAGGATCGAAACAACCAGCACAAATATCTAACATCCTGAACTTGATCTACCCTTCAGATACCCACCATAGATCTACACAAACTAGACACATAATCATGTCGGAGCCAGCCATTAATGCAAACCTTGACACCACCAGCTCAACAGAACCCCAGTCTTCAGAATCACTACCGATTGAACAGATCACAGTCTTTTCAAAACTGCCCTCAGAGCTCACCCTCGAGATCTTCAGCTATGTCGACATTGTCTCCCTTTTCCGCTTCCTGGACACTTGCCGGTACCATCGCTTCCTCCTTTTGAACTTGCCCGAGATATGGCGCAGGATCCGGTTCATACCGTTGTCCGAGTACACAACTCTTGCCGCTAGCAATGTCTCACACACATCGATTCTTGCAGCAGCCAATTCGCCACCAACATCAACAGAAGACCAGGCATCATCGGCTTCGGGTGACTTCTCCAAGACCACGCCAAAGGGAGCAAACAGACGTCTTAAACACGCAGAGAATGAGCGAGATCGAGACCGTGGAGGGAGCGAGTCCTTGACATCAGAGATTTACGCAGTCCTGCGTCGATTCAGGAAATCTAACCGTCTTGTGGATTTTGTCCGAGAGGTAACGAGGGGGAGACAGAGATTTGTGCCCAAACAGAGCAATGTGGGAAGAAGCACGAGTGGCAAAAATTCTAACATCTCAGTACCATCACTTGTACCACAATAGGTGTACATGGACGGTACGGACTCTATGCACTTTCCATCCCCATTGGTGATGATCATCAAGTTCCCACAGCTTCATGTCCTGTCCTCGCGGTATCGTCGGAACCAGACGAGCATTGTTCGCGAGACCGATCTGCTCAAGGACATGTTGAGGAATGGATCGATTGTTGAGCATGGGCTGCAACTGCGTCGGTGGGACATCTTCCACCCGTACATGACCAAAGACGAAGGCGTCGTGGCGTTCAAACATATCCTGGACTTGATTTCAACTGTCGGAAAGGGCGTGGCACTGGATATCAAGAGATGCCCTGGGCCAGAGGATGGTGCAACAGTGAGTAAAATTGGCGGAGGCGGGTCACACTGGGCCACCAATTCAGCTCAACATCCGGCAGGCGTGCAACCTCAAACTGTAACTCCTCCTCCTGCTGCTCCAGCGAACAACGATACCAGTAACCCAGAGACAACAGCGACATCACCACCAGCTCTGACAAAGATCTGTGCCAACATTGTCTGGTCACTCGAGAAATGCCGCGTGTGCGAGGCGCCCCAAGGCCGGTGCTGGCAGTGCGTCCCCATCTGCAAAAGATGTCGCGCGATCCGTGCACCACCACATATCAACCACCAAACAGCACTTGAGCGCGAGCGCCAAAAGACCGCCAAGTCATCTTCTTCCAACGCCCCTCCAGTGGCTCAACAACAAAAGCTTTCCGAGATCTTGAGCCCACAGCCCCAGCACTTGAACGCAACTGCTCCTCGGTCCTTGACACCCCCAGGCTCGATTTCGCTCTCGCAGATGTCGAACCCAGCCCTGGCCATCACTTCTGCTTATGCATACTTGCCCCCGACACCCGATCCTTCCCCGGTCCTGGCATGGCAGTCGTCGAGTTCACAGCAGGCGCCACCACAACCCACTCTGACACTCCCACCAGAGTTTAGCTACTTTGACTAAAGTGAGAGGGAGAAGTAAATACATTTATTTAACGCCTTACACCATTGTGACGTTCGCTCTCTCAAGGTATTTTTTATTAGTGGTGATTACTTCCTTTCGGGATGGATGAAAAAATGCAGAGATATCACGCCGCAGTGGGCTCCGAGCTCCGTCGAGTCTTCCGCGTCGCCGGTGCCGCTTTAGATCTAGACTTGGTCTTGGGCTTCGGTTTCGCTGTAGCCGCCACCGCTGCCGCCGCTGCTGCTGATGCTGCCGCTGCAGCCTCCGCCATTGTGGTACCCTTGGAGGTGTATGTTAGCGTCGGTGTAGAAGCCTCCGAGGTCGTCGATGTCGAAGATCCTTGCGCATCCGCCTGTTTCGACTGTACAAAGAACAAGATCAAGTCCCGTTTCGAAGAGAGGTTTGTGAAACTGTACGGATTACCCCTGGGAACCATAACGCAGCCGCCGGTCGAGACGGCGAATTCTGTCTTGTTCACACATGCCTGTGCCGCTCCTGATACAACATAGAATACCTAAAACATAAAGTAAAGAACAAACCATACCAAATGTTTTGATATTAGCACTCGTCATAGCGCTTCTCATAGGGAATGGGAACATCTTGGCATAAGGGATTAAAACCTACAATCGAAGTTTTGGCGCCAGAGCCGACGGGTTTCTGTCCGCCGGGCAAGACCTTCATGGTTCCAGAAACGATGTGCTCTTTATCCTCGAGTCCACGGTAGTATTGGAAGCCCCCTCCCTGAACCTTACGGAATAGTAGAGCACTCTTTGACTCGGCGACGACTACAAGAAGAAATAGCCGACATTAGTTCACAGCTGCAAGCAAAACGTAGATGAAAGAATACCAAAACTTTGTGCTATATCCTTTACCTCGTGAGATCGTTTTTCCCGTACTGTAGTCAATAGTGTCAATCTCCTGCCTCTCCTCTTCCTTCAAGCCCTGTTCCTCGATCGCCATCCGATCTTCTTCTTCGCCATCCACTATCGGCTCAACATGCAGTTCATCCACATCCGAGTCTGGTCCTCGCGCCCGCTTCTTGGCCACATGTCCAATTGTCGATTTCGCCGCTGGACGCTTGGTGGGTCTCCGTTTTGATGTAGAAACTAACGTGCGCTCTTCCACGACAGGCGCCTTGATCACGGCCTTGATCTCAGCGACTCCTTGGACATTGCTTTTGCCGAGGATCACTTTCTCGTTCTTCCAATACTCGAGTGGCTGCAACCGCGTTCTGGAACTTTTTCGGGTACCGTCTGCTGGCTCATGTGCCTCTGGAACAACAGGGATCTCGATCATTCCTGGCTTGGGAGCCGTTGTAGTTTTGCTTCTTTGGGTTGTTGTCTTGCGAGACGTCGGAACACTGTGGTCGTCGCTGCTTGCATCATTACTATCGGAATTGTCAGAGGTTGAGATCTTTTTGGCGCGAGACGTTGATTTGGCTGCAGGTTTCCTTGTCGTAGCCGTGGCCTTGGTGGGCTTTTTGGGTATATTGGCTCGAGATGCTGCCTTTGAAGTATCAATGGGTGCTTTGGTCTCCTTGACCTGCGTCTTTGATTGCGCATTCTTTGTTTTCCGATGGTCGATTGGCTCCTGCTCTTGCTCCTGCTCTTCGTCGTCTGAATCCTTGCGGTTTGGACGACGGTCTTCCTCGTCAGAGAACGTGAATCCATTGTTTGTTGCCTCCTCCTCTTCGTGGTATTCATGGTCATCATCACGGGGTTCCGGTGGCGGCGATGGCGATGCTGGTGGTGGTGGTGGGAGGGCAGCCTTGGACGTGCGACGGACTTCGACAGGTGTTTTGACTGATTTAGCGCGCTTTTTTTGCGGTGTTGCCTTTGTCGCTCGAGAAGTTGTAGGTCGAGAAGCCGGCTCCTCGTCACTATTGTCCAATCCACCATTCTCGGCAGTTTTGTCGTCACTTCCAAGATTAAATGCCTTGTTGATCCCGGGCCGGTTCAAGCCCAAAGCTTTGGAGATGTAACTGGGTGTCGGTTTGTTGGCACCCTTTGTTTGCGCTAGTTTTGACGAGAGACTGGGTGAAGGTGCTGCCTTGGTCAGGAGAGCCTTATGCTTCGATACACTGAGTAACCTGTCCAGTGCTGGTGAACTGGATTCCCGATCTGAAAAGTTGTTCTCGACACCACCAGCATCATGCGCTTCTTTAGTGAAGACGAGACGTTTTTTAACAGCATGGAAGGATGGCGATTGGTATTCCTCTGCGCCATGATCATATGCGCTTGAGCTTAAGAGACCTATGAATATTTTGTCCGCCGGTTAATATGAGTCTCGATCCCATTGTCATATTCTGCTTCCTGTGCTCCCCATCAAGTACCTCGCCTGGATCCACTGTTGGACATGGGCACAGCACGCGATCTCCGGGAGGTGGGAGTCGCCAACAACTCTTCGGGCAGGTCCTGATCGTAGTATGTTGACCGATCTTCAGATTGGTTGCCATCATCATGCTCGCTGTTCTCCTGGCCGTAATCCTCTACTTCCTCGTCTACGTTCTCATCCTCGTCTGCCCAAAAGTCGTCAATATTATCCAGACCATCCTCGTCCTTCTTGACGTTGGCTTTCATAGTGATCCCTGTCCGCCTAACGATAATAACAATATGGGACTAAATAGTTAGTGAACCAACAAAAAGCTTAAAAGCGATCCACACGTTTCCCGCGAGACAAGCTCTATAGTCATGATGTACCTGCCAACAACGCCGACATCAAAGTAATTAATCCCTCTTGCGCGTGGTGCTCCATCAGGATTCTGCAAGCCGTGGAATTCAGTTGAAAAGAAGAGTTAATTCTATGATGTGCGTGATACGTGCTGTTGAACATAATTGTCTGAGAGACCGTCTGTCTTGGATGTGTGAAGTGTTACCCTGCTCATGTTGAAGGAATGGTATTATTCGACTGCTGATGCCAGTGTATGGGCGCTGATTGCGGTGGGTAGGGGCGTGGAAATGGTTGATAGTCGATGGTGAGGTGTGGCCAGACACGGAATGTAATGGGGAGTAAAAGGGAAAGGTTCTTTGAGCGCGTTTTTGTTTTGTGAAAAAAAATATACAATGTATCTGTTGACGTCATATAATTTTTTAGGCGTACAACATGTTGTAACATAAACTACTCGGACAACTAGCAAGAACCCCGGTTGGTGTTGAGTTTACAGCTCCTCCTTGGCTTCGTCGGCTTTCTTGGATTGCTCTTGGGGCTTGTTAGAAGCCTCCTCGGCCGTCTTGACCGCCTCGTCGATGCGCTCTTTGAGAGATGCAATCACATTTACAGCTTCCTCTCCCCCTTCAAAAACTTTCTCAGCAACATCGGCAACAGTCTCCTCGGTTGACTTTTTCGCCTGCTTAGTCGCCTTCTTGGCCCCTGTTGCCTTTTTCCCCGCTGCCTTTTCCATCTCAGCGGCCTTATCCTCAGCAGCTTTCTTCGCCTCCGAAGTCTTGTCTTTAACAGCATCAGCGCCCTCCTTGACATTCTCCACGACCTTCTTGCCTCCCTCAGCAGCTTTCTTGGCGGCCTCCTCAGGCGTTTTGAAAACCTTCTGGCCGCTCTCCTCCTTCTTGGTCTCCTTAGGCTCCACATGCGACGACTCGGGACAGAACACAAACTTGACCACGTCGCCAATGTTGTTGGCGTTCAGAACCTCGTTACTGAACGCAAATACGTTCCTCAGCACAGGAACGGACTCGAACGCCGAGGCCGTGGTCGACTGGCCAGCACCGCGGGTGATCAGGATCAAGGCCGCCTGCTCGGACAGAACACGCACCACCGATGCGGGGATCAGGTCTGCTAGACTCTGGTTCACCAGGTTGTGGAGATCACGTGCAATCTGAGCGTCCTGGGACGAGGGCGAGTCTGCTGAGAGTGACAGGAAGGTGATGGCGCGGACCAGGGGGTCTGCAGGGTTCAAGTCTGCAAGGCGAGCGACACTCTGAGCCATCTGGATCTCAACGGCCAACTTGCCCACCGACGAGATGATAGTCTTGAGGTCCAAGGACTTGAGAGGCGAGTCGTTGGGGGCGTTTGCCAGGGCTCCACCGGCGAGTCCGTGAGTCAGCGAGCTGTAGTAGACAATCTCCTCCACGCCCTTAAGATAGGCAGTATTGGTCGTCTCGCACACGCTCGAGGGCCCGACTAAGGCCTTGGCTTTCTTGACTGTGTCCTGTGACTTCATCAATGAGAAACCGAGAACGTCCCAGATAGAGGATGATACCTCCTTCTTGAGCTCGGCGGCCTTGGGCTCGGTCTTGGGCTCGGCCTTGGGCTCGGCCACAGCTTTGGGGGCTTTGGCAGCAGCTTGGGCCTGAATACGGGCAGCGTAAGTCTCCTTGGTGGTTGCAGGAATGGCAACAACAGTGTCATAAATGGCGTTCAGGATGAGCGAGGCCTGGCGGGTGTCAACGTCCGTCAAGTTTGCTGCGGCCTTGAGGGCTTCGGCGCCGTTTTCTTGGATGGCCTTGAGCTTGGCGGCCTCTAGGCGGGACCAGTCTGCGCCTTTGCCGTTGAAGATGTTGAGAGATACAATTTGTACAATGTCATCGAGGAGAGGGATTTTTAGTCCTGCTGTGATGGGCGGCATCTCCAGAGTGTTGTAGGACTCGACTCCCTGGGTGTTAATCTCTTGGACCAAGTGGGGTGCCAAGGCGATGACCTTGTTGTTGGCGATGAACTCGTCCAAGCTAAGTGCGCCCAAGGCGGACGAGAGGAGTGCCGTGGCGAGAGAGAGTTTGAGCAGCAGCTTCATCTTGATATTTTTTACAGAATTGAAGTCCAAGAGTAGTAGGTGTTGACTTTGATGAAGAGATATCAAAAACGTGGACAGAAAAAGAGAGAGGAAAGCAGAGTGTGAAGGAAGGAAAATGGGAAACGAAGATGGTGTGAGAATATTAAGAAAAAAAAGGAATAAGGAGTATCGATTCGAGTCGAGTCCTCGCCCTGCACTGTTCGTTTGTCGTGTCATGGACTGATTCCTATGTCTGCCTCCCTGCTATTCCGTCTGTGTGGAACTGACGTTGACCGCCAATCTGACCGAGGACATGGACAGCGTAAAAGGGAGCAAGATGAAGGGGGGAAAAGAGCGGTAGGGTAAGTAAAGGGTAAAGGAAAAGAAAAAAAAAGGGGGATGAAAGGACAAAGGACCAAAAGGGCTAAGGACGAGGACAAGGACAAAGGATGAGGGTCTTGGGCATAGGGCAATGAAGTTGCGCACCTGGTTCGCTTATTCCTCCGTGTGTGTTCTTGTTGCTTCTTCGGGATGGAACTCATCCAGATGAGCCAACTACCTACGTGGCTGGGATTGTATGTGTGTGGCTGCAAGTTTGCTTCCGCAGAATAGGCACCTTGACCGTCGGACATTACTCGTGTCTAGGAATAATAGACTTATGGGCTTGGCTCACATATTAGGAATATGCAAACAAATGACGCGACTCGACGCAAATGCAGTGTCACGATAATGTTTGTCCCTCCGCTCATTCCACGCGGCACTGATGCAACCGCACTCTCATTCTTTGCAATGCATAACGAACCACAGTGCGTCCACGGACAATTACATACTTCCATACCGCGTATCAAGATAACACGATGGCATGGTGTTTGCTACTCTTGGCCATTCGCCAATGTTAGCTACCTCCATAACTCTGTGAATTGGCGGCAAATCTCGCTTCTAACTACGCCTAATGACCTTTCCCGTCGCTTGAAGGATAGGTGCGAGAAGGAGTGCCCGATTGATGTCAAGAGAGGGGTGAGAAAAGACTGGTATGTGAAGGATTGATTTCCCCCTTTTCAAAGCTTCTCATCACAAAATCCGTGACAAGTTAACAGCTACCACTATCCTGCGTGCACACGCAAATAAAAAAAAAAAAAAAAAAAAAAAAGACAACAACAGGATCGCCCGATCGCTCACACAAAGATACTGTACAATGATATTTCTTTTTACTTTCTATGCGGGATATTTGGGGGGATAAAAAACTAACAAACTAAAACAGGGCTATTTAAATGCGGGCCTGAAGCTTCTCCAACTCTACAATGTCGTTGTAGAGCAAAGAAGTCAAAAAATCGCTGTAGTCCTGGCCAGTGATCTGGGTGGCCAGATAGGCCTTAGCCTGTGTCATCTTGGAGGCCTGGAAGCGCTGCTCACCCATCGACTGGGCCAACAGGTTGGTCTCCTCGTCCAGAACCTTCAACAGGTACTTGGGGGTCACAACGGTGCCGTCAATGGTGCGGGCACCGTGCTTGGCCCACTGCCACAACTGGGAGCGAGAAATCTCGGCAGTGGCAGCGTCCTCCATCAGGTTGTGGATGGGCACACAGCCAAGACCGCGCAACCAAGCCTCCATGTAGATCAGCGAGACGGAAACGTTGGCGCGGATACCAGCCTCAGTGATGGCGCCCTTGACATCGGTGTTCAACAAATCGCTGGCAGTGACGTGGACGTCATCGCGGCGGATGTGGAGCTGGTTGGGCTGGGGCATGTGCTCGTTGAAGACCTTGAGAGCGAGCTTGACGAGGTCGGGGTGGGCAACCCAGGTGCCGTCGTGACCAGCCTTGACCTCGCGCAGCTTGTCATTGTGAACCTTGTCCATGGCGGCCTTGTTGGCAGCCTCGTTGTTCTTGATGGGGATCTGAGCAGCCATGCCTCCCATGGCGTGGACTCCGCGCTTGTGGCAGGTCTTGATCAAAAGACGGACGTAAGCATCCATGAAGGGGGTAGTCATTGAGATATCAGAGCGGTCGGGGAGGACAAAGTCGGGGTTCTGACGCAGCTTCTTGATGAAGGAGAAGATGTAGTCCCAGCGGCCACAGTTCAATCCAGCAGAGTGTTCACGAAGCTCGTAGATGATCTCGTCCATCTCAAAGGCACCGAGAATGGTCTCGATGAGGGCGGTGGCGCGGATGGTGCCGCGAGGGAGGCCAATGTAGTCCTGGGCAGTGTTGAAGACATCATTCCAGAGACGGGCTTCGAGGTGGGACTCCATCTTGGGCACATAGAAGTATGGGCCGATGCCAATCTCGATCGACTTGCGAGCGTTGTGGAAGAAGTAAAGAGCGAAATCGAAGAGGGAGCCGGAGACAATCTGGCCATCGACGAGGACGTGCTTCTCGTCCAGGTGCCAGCCACGGGGGCGGACAATGAGCGTGGCGACCTTGCCGTCCTTGCGGATGTTGTACTGCTTGCCGTTGGGGGCGGTGTAGGAGATGCGCTGGTGGATGGCGTCCTTGAGGTTGGTCTGGCCGTTGATGTTGTTCTCCCAGGTAGGTGCGTTCGAGTCTAATGATCGAGCGAGTTTGTATGGTTGTCAGCAACGGTCTTGCTTTACATGCTAAGAGCGATGTTCACATGATAGTTGCGATGCCTTTCTCCTCTTGTCCTGTTTACCCCGCCCTCTTTCTCGTCTCCCGTGAGTGTCTTTCTTCACCCAGGAAGACCAATGACACCGAAAAAGCAGTCTTCCACCGAGCCAAATATTTTTTTAAGCTTTCCGCTTTGCCCAATTCTTACCAAAGAGCACCTGAAAAAAATCCCCGTTCCTATTTTAACAGTTGCCATCGCCATCCCTTCTCACGTGTGTTTGCATAAGAGTGGTTTGTCATACCTTCGAAATCAGCCATGAAGGTGGCAGCGCCAGAGTTCAAGGCGTTGATGACCATTTTGCGGTCGACGGGACCAGTGATCTCGACGCGACGGTCCTGGAGACCGGGGGCAGGCTTGGCAGCTCTCCAGGTGGCATCCTCACGAATGCTGCGGGTCTCGGGCAAAAAGTCGGGCAAGCGGCCGTTGTCGAGCTCAATCTGGCGCTGCTGGCGGCGCTGGAGGAGAGCCTGGCGAGTGGGCTCGTAAGTGCGGTGCAGAGTGGCGACGAACTGGAGGACCTCGGGGGTGAGGATCTCAGCCTGGGCGGGGGTGACCTTGGCAAGGATGGTCAGGCCGGGGACTTTGGAATCGAAAGGCATGGTTATAGATTAATTGGAAGAGTAGAAGAGTGGGAAAGTGCTTTTGGTTACGAAGAAGAGAGAGGGGAGACGATGTATATGTACAAGAGAGAAAGAGAGCGTGAGAATGATACAAAAAGAGGAGGGAGGTGAGATGGGAAAAAAGGTGGTCAACGGGGGAACCGTGCCTTTTTATACGATACAAAGGGAGATACTCTGAGGGCAGGGACTCCGTGAGTAGCGTGATGCATTTGCGGGCAGCGTTGCCGTGAGAGAGTGGAGTCCGACCATGCTGGTTGGGTCACCCTTCTTCACGTACATAGGACGAGATACTTTGGCACGAGGAACAAACCGTGGAGACTTTTTTTTTCTCACTCACTCCTCGCTCACTCGATTCCCTCGCTCGATCTCGGTCCATGCTCGGTCTGCGCTTGTGTTCGCTCAAACAGAAAAGTGAAGGCGGGGAGTGAGTGAATGAACTCTGAATCAGAGACAGTCACGATTTACCGATCCCGCTTCTTTCCGGGCTGCACAAAAGCCATGAGAAATAAAAAAGATTGAATTTTTGTCCTGCTGGTCTTTTGCCTTGTAGAGGGAGACTCAGGGAGGGAGGGCATTTCCAATCCGAGTCAGAGCCAGGAGGAAAGGCATGCATGGTGCACCATAAACAATAATTGACATGAACACGTCTTGAACGAAGTGTGTATTTGTAAAATAAATGAATGCAAGAGTAATAGTAACTAAAAATGGGAATGGATATGTGATGAAGGGGAGACAAAACAAGAAAAAAAGAACTACGGATGCAATGGGAAGAGCGCTTTACTTGCGACGATTGCTTCCCTTGGCCTTCTTGGCTATTCTCTTTGTTGCACGGAGCTCCTTCTTCATTCTTGAATCGACCATCTTGTATCTATTTTTTGGAGCAAACGAAGGAGAAAGCGTGAGAAATTTGGTCATAATGACTTCGCCTCGTTGCGGGGAGGATAATCCCGGAAAAATAAACCAAACATGTATGCATGCAAGGACCAATAAATAAAACGTAGTCGTACCTTCCCTTGACACCCTTTGGACGTCCCTTGGCGCCACGGTTCTGTCCCTTGGCCACAACCAGCTTCACCTCCTTCTTGGGTTTCTTGTTCTTTGCGCCAGCAGCCTTGGCCAGCAGTTTGGCAATACCGATCGACTTTTCCTTTTCCGAAATGTCCTCGGTGTCGTTGATAGCATCGGCCTTCTTCTGGATCTTGATCAGTCTCTGGGCAGCCTTGTACTTTTTGCGGGCCTTGGCCTCGGCAATCTTCTTGATCGGGCGAGCATCCAATGCCTTCATGCGGTCCTTGATCACCTGGACAGCCTCCTTGGTAATGGGCAGGTTGGGGACGTTGTGGTGCGTCTCGTCCTCCAAGAACCATGCAGGGAGACCATCCTTCTCGTTGAAAGCCTGCTTGGTGAAACCCTGGTCGATCAAGTCGGACTTGGTGGCCTTCTTGTTCACAAGGGACTGGGCCAGGGTCATGGCCTCGGCAGTGATCAGAGAGTACTCGTTGATCTGCTTGCGTTTCCGACTGTCCTCCTCGTCCGATTCACCATCCCACATCTCGTCATCCTCAAACTCCTTGCCCAGAGGCACCATCTCGATATCGTCATCCTCTTCATCGCCCTCAGCAGCCTAGTTTACATCAGAGAAAAATGAATATTGGTTAACATTTGTTTTGGCGATCTCAAGGTCACGTTCATGACGAACCCAACATAAATAAACACAACATACCTCTGTTGCCTTGCGCTTAAGAGACTTGCGGTTCTTGCGGAGCTGGCGAATCTCTTCGTCACTGTCCATCTCGACATCCTCGGCCTCCTCCTCCTCCTCCTCCTCCTCCTCATCGTCGTTGCTCTCATCATCAGCCTCATCATCTTCCTCGTCCTCCTCATCTTCACCGACCAAGCCCTTGAACATATCCTGGTCAAAGAACATCTTGGCGCCCTTGGTCAAGCCGCTCTCAGTCTTCTGGCGAAGCTCAGCCTGCTCAGCATCATCCAAGCCGACCAAGAGAGGGTTCTTGGAGCTCTTCTTGATGGTGCGCTTGTTGTTGTTGTAAGCGCCGGGCAAGCCATCCTCATCCTCGGCACCAGAGTCCGAGTCTGAATCTGAAGTTTCGTCGTCCTGCTGGGTAGGCAGATCTTCGTTCTCTGAATCAGAATCCTCCTCGCCAGAGCCGTTCTTCTTGAAGCCCTTCCACTCGCCCTTATCCTCACGTCTGGCCTTGGCTCTGAGCTTGGCGTCTCTCTCCAGCTGACGCTCCTTGTACTGCTCATACATCTCGTCCAAGTCCTCCATCAACTCTGCGTCGCCATCAACGTCGCTGTCCATGCCGTTGTCGTCGATGAACTCTGCATCGATATCCTCCTTGACCATACTCTTGCTCTTGCGCTTGGTGATGGCCTTGGCATCTTCGTTCTCTCCAGTGACAATATCTTCACCCATGTCCAACTCGGCGTTGAACTCCTCGGGATCAACGTTGCCATCACCCTTGCGGACCATCTTGAGTCCACCAGCCTTCTCAATGTTGACCAACGAGAACAGGGACTGACCGTCTGGGCCATCTTGCTCCAAACCGATATCAGTGGGGATGATCATACCCAACTGCATGCGCTGGACGTTCTTCTGGACACGCTCGTTCTTCTGGCGACGGCGGATACGGTCCTGGCGAGACTCCTCGGCAGCAGCAGCTGCAGCGTGCTCCTCGACGGCCTCCATATCGTCCAAGGGAGTGACCTCAACAGTCTCGGCAACAAGTGGCTTGGGCTCGGGTTTCTTGTCCAAACCGACCTCCAAACGGATGCTGAGACGCCACTTGAGCAAGTTCTTGAAATCCTTCTTGCCCAAAACCTTCAAATCCTCACAGCACTCCTTGATTTCTTCAGTTGTCTCTGCGCTCTTGAGCAGCTTGTGTGAGTCGTCCGACTTGAATGTGAACTGGTTGACGCTTCCAAGGACAGCAATAGGCTCCGCATTGGTGATGAACTCCCAGACATCCATGGTCTTGTGCAAGGTGTAGTTGCCATCCTCGTAACCCTCACGCTGACGCTTGTGCTTCTCGGGGTGAAACACATCCATGGGCTGTCCAATCATACCGGTGTCGACTTCCGAGAAGACGTGCTTGGGGTCCAGGAACTTGGGATCAATCTTCTTGGGGGCCAGGAAGTCTCTGCAAACGACGAAAATCTCGGCAGAAACGTTTCTGGACGAGGGGGGCTTGGTTGCCTCGACCTTCTTGAACAACTGCTGGAAGACCCACATGAGGTTGTTGTAATCCTTGGATCTGAAAACCTTGGTGACGAACGAACCACCCTTGTTCAAGAACTCGGTGGCGAGCTTCAACGACTGCAATACCAGCTCTGACTGTGTGAACGCATCCTGAACCCAGGCAGCTCCGACGTTGGGAGCACCATCGTGCAGCACACTGTTTTTTTATGTTGTGATAAAAAGAAGGGTCAGTTTCTTCGTCGCTAATTCCGCATAGCAAGGTAGCTAGCCCGAAATGAATACGTACACATCGGCCTTCCATGTCTTCAGTGTAGCGCGGAGAGTGGCTCTGCACTTTTCCGTTGTAATATCCTCGACGAATGTGATTACGTTGGGCAGTGGCTTGATGGGCGCCAAATCGACACCGACAATCAAACTGCTCACAGGCATCATTTTGGAAGCAACTTGCAACCTGAAAGATGTGGACGAAAGATGTTCGTTAGTACCTTGGACTAACGGCTGACACATTGTACAGATGAAACTTTTCAGAATATGAAGCGACGACTTACCAACCACCGGGAGCAGCGCACAGATCGATCAAGACCTTGGAGCGCTCGAGGAAGTTGTACTTTTTGTTAAGCTGGACCAACTTGAACGCAGAACGGGCACGGTAACCCTGTTCCTTGGCCATGTGGTAGTACTTATCCAGACGTCCTGAAAGTCGAGTTCAGGAATATCCATCGAATGTTAGTCACTCTGTAGCTCACTCCAGGCACTCTTGGCATCCTTGCAAGAACAGTGTATTGGCGTACCTTTTCCCGTCTTCTTCTGAATTTTACCCATGTTGAGTTATATGGAAGGGGGGAGTATATGTGTGTGGTTGTAGTTACTCAATCACAGCTCTAATTCAAGAAATGTGATGAGAGTTGGGGTAAAGAATACAAACAAAAAGAGACGGAGAGGAGAGGAGGGTATCAAGACAACGATATGGGAAGGAGGATGGGATGAGGTTGTCAAGAAAATGGAGGGGGGGAGGATGTAATGATTGTGAGTTGTCTGACAACGACGTTTTTCACAGACAGAGCGAGGTCGAGGAAAAAAAGAAAAAAAAAGAACAACAAATCAAATAAAGCAGTCACTATTTACGAAGTATCCACGTTTCTTTCAATCGCCATTGCAGAGCACCCAAGATCTACAGATGATCATGGTTGACATGTCCTTCTTTCGTTCATTGCGAGTGGCCATCGTTTCATGAGGGAAAAAAAAGTAGATCAAAGGATCCATGTATGTATGTTGCATATGTTTGTTTATTGGTTTTGGTGAACATGATAATATCCTGTGCTACATTTGCATGGTCCATGATAACAAAACGAATCCTTGGCAACAAACCTAAGCAGTTCAATAAGAACATAGAAAACTGTTAGCAATCCATTTATCATTCTTCTTAAACATGAGGAGAAGGATAGGGTAGGATTGAAGGGAATATTTGTTTCAAACACTAAGAAAATCCACCGAGGAGCAACGACCGAGGCCGAAGTGGGTTGGTGAGATCTTCAACTCTCATGAAACGCCATCCTACAAACATTCGCAAGCGTCTTAAAACAAGTCGCAGAGCAGGCGGTAGGAATTTAATCTTCCACATTTGTAACGAGCAAACAACCAGTTATTTTCTCTCAGAAGAGGCAGCAGGGCCACCTCAACCTCAGGCAAGAAAAGGCAGTAAATGCTCTGACTTAAAAGTGGGTGTGTATGTGTGTGTGTGTGTGTGTATGTATATATTTTTTGTTGCACGGGAGGGTTGGAGGGTTGATCCGAGATCCAGTTGCCACTGCATTACCTGTCGATGAGAGATGGCGAGCGGGATGAGGATGGAGTGGGAAGGCGTGTGTTTGGGAAAGGGTGGAGAACAAGAAAGAAAGAAACGAAAAATTTTCAGCGTGTCCTTTTCAACATTCCCGCTGTCTGCCGTCGCGTCGAAATATGCAAGTCCAACTCCCGCCTGAGAAAAAAGTGACGCCTCGGTTCCCCTAGTTGTCGTACGATCTGCAGAATGGCAAAAAGTGGGGCCACCTTTTTTTTCTAATTCTTTCCGCAACTCCGCCCAACCTCCCTTTTGCTCTCGGCCTCGCTCTCTTTCCCCTGACTTGCCTCCAACCTCAACGTCCGCATTCCTTATCCCCATCTTCCCCTCGTTCATCCACACATTACTCAAATGCCATCCAACACCACGTAGGCACACACATCATTTAACTCGATGGAATGCAGAACTCATCTCTTCACACCACCTGACAAGCCTATCATAACTCTCGACATAGAATCGTATCTGCCCCTGGAAAAGTCCTCCTTGCCGGAGGCTACCTGGTTCTCGACCCTGCATTCTCTGGACTCGTTGTGGCCACCGACGCTCGCTTTTATACCCTGGTCCAACCCGCGAACCATTCCAACGAAACCATATCCTCCTCCAAGATCACTGTCCGCTCGCCTCAGTTCGAGAACGCGACCTGGAGTTACTTGGTCGACATCAAGGACAAGGATGTCCAGCTCACTCCAAGGTACACTCAAGGCATGACACACCATTCGTTATGAATACCAAAGAAACAAAGAGCAATGCGCACTGACACTATCATCGAAATTGTTTCGTGAAACAATAGCACCCAAGATGAATCCAAGAACACCTTTGTCGAGCTCGCTCTGGCCTATTCTTTGGCCATGCTCGGTCATTTGATCCCAGTGGAGAGCATTGCCAAGACTCTGGACACTGGCCTCGAGATTGTCATTGCAGGAAACAACGACTTTTACTCGCAACGCAAGGAGGTTCGTTACGCGATCGCTATGGTTCAATTGTCTCGATCAGGATAGTCTTAGGAGAGATTGGATTGTTAATTATCTTCTCACATGACATAATCACATAGCTGGAGAGCCGCGGCTTGCCACTCAACACAGGCTCACTCCGCCAGATCCCACTATTCGCTTCCACCCACACCACCCTGAGCAAAGTGCATAAAACAGGACTTGGATCATCAGCAGCATTGATCACCTCGCTCGTCTCGGCCATTTTCATTCACTTCAAAGCCGCAGACCTCACCAAACAGGATCAAGCCATCACCGCTTTCCTTCACAACGCAGCCCAGTTCGTCCACTGTCTCGCACAGGGAAAAGTTGGCAGTGGATTCGACGTCTCGTCGGCTGTCTGGGGAAGCCACACCTACAAACGGTTCAGCCCGGAATTGCTGCAGGAGATCATGCACAACGAGGCCAGGAATCAGATCCCCACCCTTCTCAAGGTGCTGGACCCTAAGCAGACTGCCTGGGACAACAAGGTCGCCTCCTTCCAACTGGCACCTCAGCTCCATTTGATGTTGGCCGATATTGATGCCGGAAGCCATACACCCACCCTGGTCTCCAACGTGCTCAAGTGGCGCAAGAACAAGCCTGAGGAAGCCAACGAACTCTGGAGACAATTGGGCAAGGCCAACGACACTGTGGTCGAGTTGCTCAAGAAGTTGGATCAGACTTCAAAGAACTCGCTGGTAGAGTACGACCTGGCCATCCGCAAGGCCAGCGCCTTGCCTGCTGCAGAATGGGACTCGTTGCTGAACCAGACGATCAAGGAGAAGGACGCCACAACAGAGCTGCTGATTAAGATCTACAACGAGTTCCAGACTGTGCGTCGATACCTCCGCGAGATGAGCAAGCTTTCCGAAGTCCCTGTCGAGCCCGAAGAGCAGACTCGTCTGCTGGATGCATGTCTCACTATTCCTGGTGTCCTGATGGCCGGTGTTCCTGGAGGTAATGAAAGCGCGCATCATAAGATAATGCTGAGAGACTCCTTGGATTGATATCTTTGTTTTACTGACGTGGTGTCTTGTGCTCCAAAAAAATAGCTGGAGGATTTGACGCCATCTTCTGCATTGTGTTGTCGGACGAGTCAAGGAAAGGAGTCGAGAATGTTTGGTCCAATTTCAAAGAGATGAGTGTGGGACCTCTTCTCTGCACCGAATCTATCGAGGGTGGGTTGGTCGTCGAGCTGTACCAGGATGCGGAGCCATCAAGTGATCGTAATAACTTCACTGTTGTCAAGCGACTAGTTGGTCTTTGAGGTGCTAATTGCCCAATAAATTAAATTTGAACCAGTTTGTGGTTGTATTCTGCGAAAATAGTGCTGACTGCAAAGCAAATGGTACGATGAGGGTTTATGATCGCCCATAGCGAGCAATCCATTCGATCGATTATGATCCACTCACGAGCTCCAAACACTGGGTCGATGTCAGTGTCTAAAGTCCGAGAATCGTCCTCAATTTTGGCCAGTATTCTTTCATCCATTCCAATCTACGGGCCAAGGTGGTTCAGAAAAGTTTTGTTCTCACGACAGTCATAGTCTTCAACGAGAAGCTGGCGGCCGGAGCTCGAAAGCTTATCCTCAGCTGCCCCTCGATCGTGCAAGAGTTGAGCCTGTCTCCTGAACCGGACTATGCTACATCCACGTATCTTCTGGGCAATTTCCCAGAACAGATGAAGACTTCCACTCTTACAGGAATCAACGCCGGTAGAAGCGATTTTCAATAAGCACCACCAGTCGGAGCTCGCTCGAGACCAAGGCATCACCATGCTCTCCAGACTTTGCGAACCTACGGGTGGCTTAAAGGTTTCGAGGTGTATGTTTTGTTTCCATTCTTGGAGACATACACCACCTCTCAGACAACCGACCTTGCCCACTTCCACAGCAGAGACGTCAGAAAAGCAATGGACGATCATGAGATTATTCTCAACAGTTCGCAACCTTTCAACTTTCCTTGCAAAGAAAGCTCAGACGATACGAAAATTGCATCGACCGTCTCCCTCAGCACACGCCTTCAAGATCTCAACATCTCAGGTTTTGCAAAGCAGGCTCAGCAGTTGTGATTGCAGTCGAGGAGGCCTGCAGAACTTTCCAAACTCTTTGCCTTTCTGGAAACTTCTGTATGGCAGGCCCTGGTAAACTGCCGATCCTTTGCGAAACCAAACACCTCAAGCATTTCCAGACGACCGATCAAATACATTCCACTGTGCAGTGGTCATTCCTTTCAGCAGAAACGCTGGATTTCCAAGTGGGCGTCATCAACTCTCAAAATGCTCCTTTGCTAGTCTCTAGTGTCTCGGACAGAAGACCATGTGTATCTTCCAGAGATTGAAGGCTTTTGGAAAGGTCAACCACCCTCCCTTCAGGAATGTCGTCACATTGAACGCCGACTATTTCACCAACTGGCAAGGCCAACAGAGCTGCAAGGGCTACATGTTGGCACCTTGGAGGATATCGATTCGCCCAGTCGCATGAGGTGGTACAGCCTGGATATGACTCCGAAGATCAAGAAGTGGAAGGAGCCAACAGCCCACGCCGGTTCTACTTTTAAGCGGTGTACGCGCTCTAACGGTCGTTCTAGCGATCGCTTGTCTGTAATCTCAACAAAATCAGAAGCAAATAAAGCCGTACTGTAAATCTGTACTGTCCTTTTTCACAGGCGATGTTTCATGAACTCCCTCTACCTTCTTTTTAATTTTGTTTTGGATCCACCGCTCTCAGCCTAGGCTCTGCGGAGTACGCGCATCCAGATGCCGGATTTGTTCGCGAGCGAGATAATACGGGCGATCCCACTCACAATGTGCTCGTCGTTGCACAGATCTGGAACTCTGATACGCTCCAGGTCCGGATCTTGATTCAGACAACTCAGGTTGTTTGAGGGGTCCGTAATCGCACAACTCTCCAGAAACATGAAGCTCTCTCATTGATAAACATGCAAGCGCCTGTTGTCTTTTAAGCAACAACAGACCATGATGAACGAGAGTATGCTTTGGTGGCAGCAAGGGCTTTACCATGCACATGAGTCACATTTTTTCACTTTTACCTTTCATACGCCATCCTCACAGACCTGATTGTTCCTCCACCTTTTCTGCCTCTCACCCTCTCACCCTCGCCTTCTCTTCTCTCTCTTACTCACTTGTTCCTTGCAACACCTTTCCTATTTTTGTGGTAGCCAGGTTTGCATTCGGCTGTGTCTGGACCATCGATAATGACCACTTGACCTTCTTTATTTCTTTTTTGTCGCGAGAATCATCCACGCCAGCAAAAGGGGGAAGGATCTCCAATAGACGAGTGGAAAACGGCATCTTTGTCTCACACACCGGAAAAAATCTTCGGCCTTGTCTCGCATTCTCTGTCTGTCAGCCACACACCAGCAGTTCGTATATATGCACCAGACAATCCTCTCTTCCCCACCATCACAACACACAAACAAGAAATGACTTCAGCACCTGCTTACACAAACTCACCAGTTTCTTCCCCGGGACAAAAAAATTATAATGCACCCGGTGTATCCAATCTGCCATACAACCAGCGCCCCTTGCCACCTGGCTGGATTTCGCAGTTCGACTCCATCCACCAGGCCAACTTTTACGTCGGTACGTTGCTCTTCATAGCCATCTTTTCACATCTTAGAGACCGAGAGTGCTATATCTAAACACTCCTACGTTCAAACCTTTCTAGATGAACGCACCAACCCACCTACGATCACTTGGGAAGACCCCCGTCCAGCGTATTACATGGCGCAAGAGAGGGGGCAATATGCCCCACCTCCTCCAGGGATCCAAGGTCGCTCTCCTCAGCCTCAACAGCAAAATATGCAACAACAGCAAACCATTCAGACGGTGAACAGTGATGGCTCTATCACTACCACAACTATCACATCAAACGGCCAGCAGCCTATTCATATTACCCAGACCGTTCCTCCGCAACAGCAGCAGCAACAGCAGCCGCAACAGCAGCAACAGCAGCAGCAGCAATCAAGCGGACGAGGTGTGGGCCGCGCAATTGTCGGCGCAGCTGTTGTTTCTTCTATGCTGCGTCCTCGTCCTGTCGTTGTTGCACCACGCCGACGTCGCTTCTAGAGAGTTGAACTCTTGCCATAGCAATGCCTCTTAATAAAATTCATGTTTATTCAGATGATAAGTCCACAATTCCATTTCAAGAACTGTGAACCCACAAAATATGAATCCATTGCTCTTCTCAGTCCCATTGGATCTATATATTCATTTCATACCTCTCAACTCCAATCGCCTCAGCTGCCTCAAGGTCGAAAGAAAAGCCAAGGTCTCAGATGCTGCCATTTTCACTGGTTCCAGATTGATATCAGCCGAAGATCCATTTTCATGCGCCAGGGTACGATCCACCCGCCCTAATCGAAGTCGAAGTTCCTCCAGCTGCGTCATTCTGGACAGTTGATGGATCAGAGCCTAAGAGGCGATGTCTTGATTTACCAAAATAACTCCGACATACTCTGTGCTCAACACACTCGGGACGGTAGCAACTCTCGTGAGTGGGAGGGTCTTCCTCAAACTGAAGTCAGAATCTTCAAACCGGAACAAATCCACTCAGATCCTTGGTCGTCCACCATACCCGACGTACTAAATATTGGATCGCGGTTATACAACCACTGCTCTGCACGACCTCGGGTACCAAAGCGTACACCTCGCGCAGGTTGGGGCACGCACAAAGCAATCGATGGGCCAGTTTTCCTATCCGCAAAGGCATGCCATTAGAGCAGTGAGTCGGATTCAGAACCTGTAACGTCTCACGGTACTCCAGCAGGGCATTCAATTTCGGCTCCATCTCGCGGAAGACACTGAACCCCCCGCCACACTCTTCAGCCCAGTGCACGCCCGGAGGAGCATAATCACGCGTTCTTGGTCAAAAGTCCCCGAAGAACGAATACCCAGATGCTGAAGCCTTCGCGTGGTGGACGAGATGATGCTGGCTATCCTCGGACTCACAATGTTAATTCCGTGGGACATATATGGTAATGTAAGACGCTCCAGGTTCAGATACAGATTAAGACAGATAAAGCAGGTTGGTGTTTGATTCGTAACCGCGGAACTCGCCAGGAAAATGGAATTTCAGTGCTAATGATTCAGGTGCCGATGAAAGTTTCCCCTGGAGTTGGTCATACTCGGATGCAAAGATGCTGAAGCCGTAGTGTGGGTTATTGACTTTCAGATCGATCGACATGCTTTCGTGATGGTGGCAGGCCCAGAGCAACAACCCAAGCTTGGTGGGTCTGAGGGAACCATTTGATCTCGGGGATGGATGAGTCATCCTGAGTCTGCGAAAACTCTTGTGGTTTCGAGCATGGCAAGAGTTGTCTTTGGTGTCGTTGAAAAAGCCCAACTCGAGGGTATGGAGGTAGGGGCTGGCAGCCAGCATGGCAAAGATGCCGCTGTTGCGCCGGCTGTCAGTGTGTGAAGTTGTGCGTCGGAATTTAAGAGCGGGCCATTTGAGAACGGTGAGATTGATAAGGGCATGGGTACAAAATACGCACTAATTGTCGGCATAGATGCTGCAGCTGGTGTGAATGTAGTCGGCGTGTCGAGTGAGTTTGGTCTGGAACTTGGGCGACTTGATCTTATCAAAGGTGGATTTGGTGCAGAGGGTGATAGTGCGCCATAAATACGGCTCAAAGTTGATGCGCCATTCTCGGCAAAACAAGTATACAATGTTTCAGGTCTCGAATGGTGAGATTCCTATAGATGGCCTCTTGGAGAAAGTAAAAAGGCCAAAGACAGATGCACTGGTCATCATGATTGAGGAAGGGAATTTGGAAAGAAAACAAACGGAGATGCATCTCCACTTATTTTGGCTGTAGTCCTAGTCATTTTGGCTGCGGTGGCGATGACAAGAGTCCGCACTCGCTCTGTCTTTTGTGCAACAGCAGACCACGACGCGTAAAAATATATGTAACGAAGGTGGCCAATTTGATTAGAGCTGCACGGCTAACTTAAATCCACGGAGGCGGCAGATTTGAATTGAGCTAGGTAGTTAATTTGATATTAGTACTTGGGCCATGTTGATGCTACCAAATCGGCAAACATGCTATCACGATGACAGTGCATTTAGCTGAACGCATACACATATTTTTTGTCGTACCAAGGAAACAGAGCGAGAATATTTACTCCGATCGCTTTCAAGACATCAAATTCGTGCACCATGCAAAACTGCATTTTGTTTGTCTCACAGTCGCAATGACCATGGAAACATAAGAACAAAAAAACAGGCAACTGCGCAGAGAAACAGTATCTGGAAGAGAAAGCGGGGAGCAGATCAGGTACCATGGTCAGTAAGTACGCTTTTAGGCATGTATACCTACACATAAATCAAAGAAACAGTGCACGCAAAGGCGACATATGCATTCCACACACCGCTCATTGGAAATTCCTTTGTTGAAAAATTGCGATATTCATTTGTACAGCACATGAAGCAAGTAGATAGCCGAGACGGAAACAGATTGTATCCTACATGGGAGAACTATGCGGGAAAAAAACCTTGAGCCGGCTGAAGATGTGCAATGGGTCCAAATTGAGCAACCTTAAAGCGAGTAGCGCATTGCAGCGGAGCGCGACCCTCTCTCATCAACGGATGCGACTCCTTAACTTGGAGCGAATAAATGCAGGTATGCTATATGTCATAATCTGCGCTTGTCAAAAATGGTAAAACTGTTTCTTCGTGGATTGGGATGTTCTTGCAAAATCGGGTCCGCAATAGCTGAAGGATCGCTCTGTCAGCTATGTTTACAAACACTAGGTGTCTTTGCAGAACGCAACCTGGATGTCTCCATAGGGTTCATTCTGGCATGGACGCACGACGCCGGCAGAAGACAACGCTGTAAAAAAAATCAGCATCCATTAGTAGCCATATAAGCCATTGCACTCATGCCAACGACAACAATAAAAAAATAAACGTACCCAAAATGTGGTAGAATGCGGAGGCGGCAACCTGTCGGCGCTCTTGGACGGGAACCACATCTGAGAACGAGAACGAGCTGTTGCGGCTTGCGCCTGCATCCTGGAGCATAGTGCGCACATACTCAAGGAACTTGCCCGTCTCCTGAGGTTGCGAAGTGGCGTCGTTATTCAATCCTTCAGCATCCTCCGAGCCGAACGTAAACTGTGCGTCATCAGAGCCGGATCCGGTAGCGGATCCAGTGCCTCCTTGATGGTGGCGACGACGGATTAGTCTGTCCTCGCCATCCTCTTCGTCGCTGCCCCAGTCTCGTGTCCTGCCACCCCCCATACTCGATCGCTTCCGAGGAATCACTGAAGCAGCATTGAAAATTGAATGAAACTCTTGTCCGTGATCAGATCCACAGGGTGAGCGATCACTGTGGCCGCCTGCACTTGCGGGCAAATTATAAGCACGAGACCATGGCATGGGGCCCATTCCTGCTTCTTCATCATGAAGCTCGAATCCACTTTCAAGTCCCAGTCCTCCTGGGGTGCTTTGCTCACTACTTCCACCGGGCTGTCGACGTATCACCTCGGGATCAGGAATATCTCCTCCTAACGACTCCATGTCATGGTCAAAGTGTCGAGGCAGCTCCGAATCTTTCTCCAGCTGGTCTGGAGGTCGAGGCGGCAACAGCGATGGAACAGGATGCGCCGGCCTGGCTGAAGCAGTTTCCCAGAAGGCGCCAAGCTCAGGAGCATAACCAGAAACACAAAATGGGCCTTGAAAGAGACAATCAACAAGTACCTTTGTTGCTTTCAAGGATCCGATTTCGTGGTGGTTGGATCTCGATCTGGCCAACCCTAGCTCGATCTCGTTCCTGGGAATCGTCAGTTCGTCCCTGAGAAGAGTGGTACACTCGTCAACAATAAGGCCCTTGGCCTTTCGACCTTGATGGGATACCTTGGTAGGCTTTTGAGGCACGACTGGGTTGATCTCGGTACCAGATGGCTGAATGTTGTCTGTTTCGACAACATACAGCACATTTTGTTCGAAATTGGGCAGCTGGTTGTCAATCTCCATCTCGCCATGGTCCACGTCTTTTGTTTTCTCGATTTGCAGGCCTTCTTGGATACGAGGTTCAGTACCGCCCATGTCGACCGTTGAAAGGCCATGGTCGGGCATGGCCTCGACCAAGTTCCCTTCGGCATCAAGGTACAATCTGCCGCAAATAAGATAACGTATAATATGTCGAGTTAGCCTACTGTTCAGTCATCAGAATCATGCGTTATATTTTAGAGTCATCGAGCAACTCATATCATACCCGCCGTTGTCACCAGCCAGGTCTTCGTCTCCCAGGGCCAAATCGAACCGATCTCCAAAGTCATATCTTGCGGGCTCTTTCATTTTTGTATCTTCGTCCAAAGTAATACGGCGACGACGCTCATCAGTTTTGTCAAGGAGAAGGACTTGAAATGCGGAAGACAATACGAAAAACGTGCACATTAGCAGAGGTCAAGCTCTCTACTCTGCAACAATATACTGAACAAAGTGACTCACTCGAGTGGTCGACACCTACCATTTGGGCTTGAAAAGTTGTCGGAATCATCCATTGACATTTGTGAAGGCAATGCCCATCCAAACTCGATTGCCGTTTCCTTGTATCTGTCGTTTCGCTACAAATATAAAAATAGCGAGTCAGCATACGACTAGAATCACACAATGAGCACACACTTCTTTCCAATGATTATGAAAGACTCACAGCAACTTCGAGGTCCCAGTCAAGGAGGAGATTGTTAGGTCTTGTCAAGTCTTGCTCGATGTCCATGTCGTAATCGTTGGTGATCGCCTCGAGTCTGGATTACGATTCAACATGGGATGTTATTAGTTTTCGAAGAAACTTTGTAAGGAAGCGGTCTCCACTGCCCATGTTGGAACGATGTTTCTTACCTCGCCACTGGGTTGGTCAGTTCGAGCTGTTCTGCTTGAACCAAGGCCAGATCTCTCTTTATGCGGGCCCAGGTGCTGTTAACATCAGCTGTAGTTGAGTGTTCGTCATTTTTGTTCAAGCAAAAAAAAAAAAAAAAAAAAAAAAAAAAAAATGGATTTAGCACACCAAACGACTCTTGTCAGGTAAGAGAATCGCTACCTTCGTTGGGTTCACATTTTACCGGCGTAGTTGAGAACCTGCTGGCTGTAAACTCGGACAACACCCATCAAGAGATTGGACGAAAGACGCAGTGCCAGTGGCTCGGGTGGTTGTGAGATATCACGGCTAGCAAACGACGACCAAAAGCAATAAAGTAAAAGGTCGAACGTCAGATATTTTCTCACTACGCATCCAGAGGAACACTTTTTTGTTGGCCCTTTGAGGCGTTTAAAGGAACTGTTCCTATTTTTCTTACCAAGTACGGACAATATCGACTCCGTTGACCTCCTTCTTGGACAACCTATTCAATCCGGAGCGAGGACCGATCGTTGCGGCCAACCTATCAGACAGTAACGAGAGTAGCCAAAGCGGTGTTAGCACTGGTATGACGCCATCATCTTCACATGAATGCCCCATGGCTGACGTTGCTATTACCAGATCCGGCCCAAGTTAGTGTCCTTGCGAGCAAGGATCTCTTTGCTGTAGAACATTGTTGTGGGCGTGGGGAGAGGGCTAGGGATGTGTGCAAGAGTGAAAAAGAGTGAAGAAGAGAAGAGGCAGAAGCAGCCAAGATAACAAAGAGCTGACAGTCGTCACTGCACGCCATCCATCAGTGTTAAGTTCCGCCCATCACTCAAATGCCCATGAGTATTGATTCCAGTGTGTTCGCGTATTGTGAAAAATGATGACCTCAGTTTTATTTTCAGAGGTGTCGACATAGTGGTGTAGCGTGCACCCAAGTTTTGGATGAACACCATCGTGCCCTCAGTATGTGGTCGGCCTCTGTTCACGGTGCACGGTAAAGAGAAGAACAGTGGCTCTCTCACTGTTTTCTAAAAGACCCTTTCCGCTCGACGTGGCTATTTTTTTTTTTTTAAAAAAAAAAACCCCCCCCCATGCCAGGCGAATCGAGTTCTTGGTGAAGACCATAGTGATGAGACCTGATCAGAGAAGAGGTGGTTGATGTGAATGAGTGGAGTGGACGAGCAACGCTGTTATTTTTCAAGATAGAAGGTGGTGTCTCGTGCCTGTGGTGTCCAGTAGGACGTAACGGTCAGGTGATGGGCAAATCTACGCGAGGACGAGGGAGACCGACTGCAGTAGGAATGTGGCTTACTTGGGAGGAGTACAGAAGAGAGAGAGAACGGACGGACGACAGATGCAGACGCTTCCGGAGTAGGAAAGGTACTTGGAAAAGAAGGAAGGGAAACCCTAGGAGGAAATCCTATGCAATCTGAATCCTTTGCTGTCTAGACTGCAGGGAGGAAGGGGAGGAAAGTAGGGGAGGAAGGACAGCAACGGAGAAAGGGGGGACATATCTCTCTCGACCAGAGGCAGATGGATGAGATTGAAAGGGAGAGAGACACACTCGGGGGTCCGAGGGGAGGAAGAAGAACAGAAAAAGAGCCATAAAAATAAGCAGAAACCCACAGGGATTGCAAAGATCAAAGGCGCTGCCAGTATCGAGGAACTAAAACAGATCAAAGGGATCACACTCGAGGAATGACAACACCAACGGATGGCGCCAATGGATATGAGCGCCATATCCAGAGCCAGCACGAAGGGGCAAACGCCAAATGGCAACAGCAAAGGATGACGCACAACACAATTGTACAATACTGAGAACACGAAGCTGTAACATTATGGGATACATATCGAGGTATTTTCTTCAATTTGCAGACATGGTGAAATGAAGATAATGTGAGAATCGAGATGTCAGGGTATGTAAGTGACGACAGGTGTGACGAATGAGTGAAGATGGGGCTAGTGCTCCTTCTTTCCACACCAGGTCGACCGACATATTGCAGGTCAATCCTCTTAAAGGCTCTGCCTAAGGAGCGGAGGTAAGGTTGGTACCGAGGGTGCAGAAGACGACCTGGGGGTAGGCAGGTCCAACGGAAACGAGTCTGGATTTGGTCAAAATCTACGGTCTTTTGCTCGAGTACAGTGATGTTTGAGATGTGGCGACAATGCAGCGGGCCGAGGGTGAGGAGACGGGTGAAGGCATTGGAGGCAAGTGCTTCACGGACGAGATAGGACCTTATCCGTGATAGGTAATTGCGGTGACGCGGCATAACGAATTTCTCTGCACTAATGAGCCATTAGTCGCTTTCTTCTGTCTGTGCTGTCTCACTCCTCTCATTCCTCTCATTCTCAGCTACGGAGAAAGCAGTCGTAGCCCAATCACGGATTATGGTGATCAGCGAAAAATTTTTAAAGACAAACGCGCGGACGATATGGGAGGACAAACACAGATAAAACTCTTAAAGGAGGTCTCGAGCTCCACTATTCAAAATCAAACATTCACAGTTCTTCCACTATTCCTTACAACAAAAGATAAAACAGCCAAAAATTAAGCAGCAAAAAATGGTCGCCTACTCAAATAAGCTGATCAACCCGACGTTCTGGAAGACGTACCTCACATCTCCGCACTTCACGAACGACATGATTCCTGACCTCGCGGGCAAGGTCGCCATTGTCACTGGCGCAAACGGTGCTGTCGGCTACGTAACTACTGTCGCACTGGCAGCCCATAGCGCGCGTGTATTTATGGCCTGCAGAAATGAAACCCGCGCCAAAGAGGCGATGGATAAGGTCCGCTAGGAGATCAAAAGAGACTACCCTCGATATCAAGGCGATGTCAAGGTAGATTTCTTGGAGTTTGATCTCAGTGATCTTACAAAGGTCTACCAGTCCGCGCAGACATTTCTCAAAGAAGGTCTGCCGCTCCACATCTTGATCAATAACTCGGGAGTGGCATGGTCACCTGTTAAGCAGAGCGCAGATGGCCTCGAGTATATGTTTGTAGTGAACCATTTAGGGTATGAGCATCTGATTGTGAGTGTCAAAGGAAACGGAATAAGTCCTCTCTGCTAATTCAGTTTTATTGCGATCCTCTAATAGCCACTTCGTCTTCACGCTTGCCCTTTTGGACCGCATTAAGGAGTCTCAGTCGTCCCGGGTTGTCAACATGAGGTAAGCAGTAAGCTCGCTTGCGTGCGCATACGTTCATTAATGAGACATGTCATCTTACTGCCTCTTTCACGATTTGCTACTGGATCTGCCTAGCTCCTGGGGACACGATGATACCAAACACCCCGATGGGATCGATTTCACTATCCTAACAAATCCCTCTGGAATGTCTGTAATCCCAGATATCGTGCACTACGGTCGGTCCAAACTCGCCAACATCCTTTTCACCAAGGCACTTGCGCGCCGTCTGACCAACGAGCGTGTATACGTTAACACTCTACATCCAGGACACGTCAGCACCAACATGGCTCAGACTGGGCGAGGTTCATTCTCCGGAAACCTATTCGCCTGGACAACGGAGCAATTTGCAATGGCTCCGAAGGAGGGTGCACTGACGCAACTATACTGTGCTACTAGCCCCGACGTTGAGAATAAGGATCTGAGAGGGAGGTTCTTTATTCCGTTTGGGGTCGAATCCAGGTGTAATCCACTGGCAGAGAGGGAAGATCTACAGGAGAAGCTATGGGAGGTTTCGGAGAAGTTGATGAAAGAAAAGGTGAAGGGACTTGCGAAGTGAAAAGTTAGAAGGCAAACCAATAACTTCGTTTGTGACCCTCCCATGGACTGCAATCCTTAAACAGTTCGCCAATAGGGCCCATAGCAATAAAGCAAGTAGCACTTTTATTCGTATATTGCAGAGGAGCTCTATTTTCAGAAAGACGGATTCTCTGAGGGATGAAGAGAAAAACTTGGTGAAGAAAAGAGCCGTGAAGGATGAATGAAAAAAGAGGGCTAGGGATAAAAGAAAGTAATCCAAAAGACGGGACATCGCAATGATGGCGTGAGACTGATGGTTGAGTGAAGCGTGTGAGTGATGGCGATGATGCTCCCTTTCGTTTTGAGAGCAATCGAATAAAGCTTCATGCGATTTGACTTTATTCGATTCGATTAGACTATTGAGATACACTAGTGCCCTGTATGTTTGTTCAACCATCTTTTACGCGCTCTGTGCTCTGTATCTTTGTTTCATGCGCCAATCCCCCCTCTGGGCTGTATGATTGGTCATGCATCGACTTTAACGCCAATATGACGCCCCTTAAAAACGCAAGAGACAAGAAAAAAAAAAGAAGAGAAAGAGAGAGAGATGTTGTTCTTACGAACAAATCTATAGAACAATGGGCTTAATCTCAGCAGATTGTAGCAACAAGGCTACTCTACTGCTTACAATACCCCGTTCAATTAAAGTCGTCTGCAATGGATTTATCTCTTCCAATTTTTGGAATTAGCATTAGACGCTGATAAGTGACGCGCCAAAGAATCTCCAACTAACAACGATTCTACAATCACGTGATATACTCAGCCACCCTTGATTTTCCTCTCCTTTAATTTCCTTGTCCCTTGATGTTGTCCCTTGATGCTGGTTGCTGCACCTCGGCGATTTTCTATCCTTTATCTCTAGTGCTAT
>KN042419.1:918612-1019370 GCA_000739165.1 Podila verticillata NRRL 6337
GCTTACTAAATTCTGCTTCAGTATGATAGGAAGAGCCGACATAAAAAAATCAAAAAGCGACGTCGATATGAACGCTTGGCTGCCGCAAACCAGTTGTCTTTTCGAGGACATGTCGCAAAGGAACATCAATGCACTACCACACCTCGCCTCAGGTACCCTTGAAATTATCTTTGTGCAACAATGATCTATATACAATTCAAATAAAACAAAGGCAAAGCAATAGGCTAAGTAAGAGGCAAAGCAAAAGGCACAGCAAGAGGCAAAGCAAGAGGCAAAGCAAAAGCAAACAGTGCATCTTGGCCAACAATACCCTTGAATTTTTCCTCTTCCGTCGCCTCTTGAATTTTTCCTATCCCCTCGTCTTTTGATTTTTTCCTCTCGCCTTGAAATTTTTGTCTTCATCCTGTTCCTCTCTACAACTGGTTTCATTTTCATCTCTACTTTTCATCTCTTCATCTCATTATTTTGTAATATTCACTGGTGAAAGGTAAAGCGCAACACTATAATAATTCTCTTTCGACGACAACTCGCACTTTCAATGAGGAACGCTGTAGCTCGACATGTTCGATGAAATCTGTGACATACACATATGCATTGCAGCAGTCGCATTTTTTTCTTGGGAACTTCGTAGTCCAGCAGCCTCTCTGGACGTGGCTTCTGAGTTGATTGTGGTACCGTCTACTGCTGGCGTATCTGCTGCAAACACGACACTGTGTGGAATTATTGTTTTTTTACAGTAACAGTCCCATTTTGGCTACGATATGCTTTCTGAATACGCAATTTATTCCACGTAGTCGATGTGCTTGTTACAGATTTTGTTTGACTATGTTGATGCATACACATTTATCAGATATGTGCATGTGCAAATAGCTAGGGCATGGTTTGAACAGTAAACTGATAGACCGTATTGTTCAATCTAACGTAGGCTGCAACATGTATTCTGCAGAGTTTTATAACTGGTGCAAGATCGAACTGTTGCTTGTAAAGGCGTCGGAATGTCTGAGAAAGGCGTTTGAGCAAAGTTGGCAACGCAAGTACAAGGTGGCGTGGAGCAACTCGCCTGAGTGTGGACAGCACTTCGCGAACAACGTGGGGTTAAACGTATACCGACACGTAGGCAAGATTCAGAAAGAGTATCTGGAAGGCGGCGACATCAGAAAATGGGACTTGACGATTTTCAACACTATTTTCACCATGACCGATCTCAACAGAGACAAGGTGTTCCAAGCCAATCTTAAACGCTTAATGCCTATCCGAAACAGCATTGCCCACCATTCAGACAAGAAAATCAGTACTCAAGAATACCAACAGTACTGGAACGAACTGAAAGGTATCCTGTCGTTCCTAGGCGTTACGGACGAAGAGCTGGACGACATTATACATTCGCATTCGAGCGACTCCAAAGCGTATATTATGAACGAAAACGTTAAAAAGTCGAACGAACTCAAGATTGAAGGCAACGACCTGCTGAAAGTGCAGAAATTCCTAATGGCAGCGACCAAATACACCGACGCAATCACTCTGCCGGGCATTTCAGACGGAGACCTTTCGGTTTTGCACTCCAACAGGTCGCTTTGCTATCTAAAGCTAGGCAAATACGCCCAAGCCCTGGAGGATGCTAAGCTATCTAAACGCCTAAACCCCGATTATCTCAAGGCGTACATCAGGCTCGGAAAGGCGTATGAGTCGCTGGAAAAATACGACAAGGCCATCAAAAATTTCGACAAAGCACTCAGCATAGATATGAACAACGATGGAATACGACGGATGCGATCGGACGCCAGAAAACTAAAGGGGCTGCAGGAGCGAGACAACGACCAAAGCATCAAAGATTTGAATTTGAAAAGTAGACAGAAGTTCAAAGACATGAAAAACAGGGACGAGTTCAAAAAGCTGCTGTTCGACGACAATCCTGCACTGGAGCATGTCTGGGCCGGCCACGAATACCGCGATGATCATAATTACTACATGGCCGCAGAGTGCTACAAACAGGCAGCCGATATGCGTAATGCAGAAGGCATGTACAATCTGGCTCTATTCATGATCAACGGGCACGGCGTCAGCAAAGACTACCCACAGGCGCTTAAACTACTGCTGGAGATCTCCAAGTTCGACGCATTCGACAAACATAACGCTCCTGTTGTTGGAGTAAAGGAGGCCGAACACTGCATTGCATTGGGCTACAAGGAAGGCAGCATTGCGGAGAAAAGTATTGAGCTGGCTGTATTATGGTACGAGAAGGCGATTTCTCATCGAAACGGGATGTCGGCAAACAATCTGGCACTTATGTATATGAACGGAGAGGGTGTGGTCAAGAACTTCAAACAGGCCGAGCAGTTGTTTTTATGTGCGCTGAACTATGGCGATCCGAACGCCATGGACAACCTTGTCAGTCTCTATCTGGCGTCTGGAAACATCAACAAGGCTGAGAAATGGAATGAGAAATCCAAAAAGCAGGGTTCGAAGCTTGCACGCCTTAAAGAGAAAGCAATAACCCAAATGGCACTGGAGAGCAACGCAGGCATCTCGGACGTAATCGATTGGGAAAAGGAGCTCAATCTGCCGTTCGAAAACATGACTATCCGTGAGAGAGTTTTCCGCAAACTTTCATACGAACACCCAGACAAATCGGAAGCCTTGGAAACGCTGAATGACTTGGAGAACATCAGAAACAAATCAGACCATGTGTCGCCCATCAGCATCACCAGAAATGATTACAAGTACGATTTGGAGGTGTTGGCCAAGCGCAAAGACAAATCAGAATTTAGCAACCGGATGTACTTAGCTGTGCTGAACTATATGGAGGCCATGGACACATTTCATAGCATTGCACGGCGCAGCATTGTTGTTCTCGACAACGATTCAAGGTCGTTCATTGGCCGGCTGGCCAAGTGCTACAAGCTAGAGCACTTTGTCGGATCCATACCGATCGATATCTGCGAGGTTATCTGAAAGCACGTTCTTCTGCTTTTGTCATATAGCGACCGCACAGTAAGACACTGCGAAAACATCGACGAGCTGGCGTTTAACCAGGACTGTAGAATCTGCCATGCGGTACTGAATATGGAGTCCGACGAAAACATCGACTTTCTGACAGAATGCATCAAGAAGTATCCCAACAACAAGTTCTTCCTCCAGCTTCGCGGGTGTCTGTACAACTTCATCTACAAACACGAATTAGCACTGCGAGACTTCATTCGCATTGAGGAGATTTCGAAAGACGATGTGGACAACCTATATCACAAAGCCGGCACGTTGAGGCTAATGGGCCGGGACAAGCAAGCAACAGACGCATACACCAAATTCCTATTTGTTGCGTCTGCGGACCACAGAAATGTGCCCGAAGCCTACTACTCCTTGGGGATCTGTAGCATGGCGAATAGAAACACAGACAGCATCGCGCGGCACTACGAACAGGGGCTGAACGCAGAGGAAAAGCAGATTCCGTTCTTCTTGCCGTATGAGTCGACGAGCAAAGAGATGCTTGAGCTGATGCTGCGGCATATTGGAAGGCTCAGTAAGGGCAAGGAAAAACCTGTCGTCAAGCTGGCCGATCCATTTAGGAAAGAGCTGATTGTGAACCACAGACGAGGCATCAGCGAGTACGGCAAGATCATAAGCAGTGACGAACACGTCAAGTTCAATTTCACAGCAAAGCCTCCGAAAAGCCAGAGCGCGCCACTGTCGTGGGTTGGACTGAAGCCCATATATCTGAACGAAATCAACCCCACTTCAGATCATGTGCTTGACGGTTTTGTGCTGGAGCTTACGCTTATCACGGTGCCGTTCAACAACAACATGTCGATTTCCTTTGTTGCAGAAGATAGCAACTTGAATGTGCAGCGGGTCAGTCTGTACAACTTCGACAAAAAACACAACCTGGCGATTGGAGCAAAGATCAGCGTCATCAATCCATATCTTAGAACAGCCATGGACGGCAGGCCCCTCATCAGAATCGACGATCCAAACTCTGTCATTGTCTCTCCGCACCAAATAGTGGATATGTGCCACTACTGCGGAAAAGGCCAATCCAAGTATTGTTGCTCGAAGTGCAAACGGTCAAAATACTGCTCGAAGGAGTGCCAAACCTTGGACTGGAAGGAATATAGTCACAAACTGATCTGCATACTATAGTGATCAGACGATGTGCTCAGAAGCACGTTGGTTCAAAGCTGATGGCGGGGGAAATTGGGGCAGAATAAATAGTATAGCATACCAGTTAAGCGTTCATAGCGACGTTACTTTTTGATTCTTCGATGTCGGCTCTTCCTATCATACTGAAGCAGAATTCGTGTTGCTGCAATAGTGATTAAAGTTAGTACGAAAGGTCACTTTATTCGGATAATTGGTATTTGGGCCTGTCTGAGAGGGCAATGGCCCGAAGCTATCATCCGTTGGATTATGGCTCCTCTAAGTTAGAATCTGTTGTGACGACCAAGGAGCAAACCAAACAGGGTGTCATGGTCCGAGCCTCGGACAGAATGATCCACGAGGGCGAGATTCTTGTCGGGGCTGATGGTGCCTACTCGACCATACGCCAAAACATTTACGAGAAACTAGACAAAATTGGACAATTACCGATATCGGACGCCAAGCCATTGCCCTTTCGGTACATTGGTCTCGTGGGCCGAACAACACCACAGAACCCACAAGACTTTCCAGAGCTGGAGCGAGAGGATAGTCTCTTCATGTGCATCATTGGAGACACGCACACATGGAGTGTTTCAAATTGTCAGCGTCAGAATCGGTATCGGCCCATTTTGTTGGCCCCATCGGGTGTCGCTGTGGTCAATGTGAAGGGCGAGACGATTCATCGGTGGTTTCATATTTCGCAAATGTCGAACGGGTCGTATTTTGTGGGAAATTCATACTCGGTTCGAGAGCAGTTGATTGATATCAGGGTAAAGGGTCCAAGGTCCTTGTTGTTGGTGTATGAAGCGTCAATGATATCAAGGACGCTCTTGTCTTCCATGGAACACACACTACCAGGAGCCACATATACCGAAAGGCAAGTTTTTGGTGGGATTGTTATCATCTTTTTTGGTGATTTTGGTCAGTCAGGGCCGATCAATCGGTCACAGAAAACGGTTGATTGGTTTTGGAAATCAGAATTTTACAAGGAATTAGAGAGATTCGATTTAATCACGCCTTGTCGACAAAATACTGATCCAGACTTCAACAGCTTTTTGGTTGACGTTCAAAAAGGAGAATTGTCATGTTCTAGCTACAAAGTCTTTGTGGATATTGCCAGAAACGGGAGTCTGGAAGAGGAAGGCATACTAAAGGATACTATCAAAATGATGACCTATCGCAAGTAAGTGGAGGATTTTAATAGAAAGTGTTTGACCCAGTTACCTGGGTTAATGCGAATAAGTTTCGGTGAAGATGACAGCGGGTATATCAAGGACCAAGGCCTTTCCGATAACATTGCATCTGAAACAGGACTGTTAGCTGTACTTCAGATGAAGGGCGTTAACCATGCGATTAAGAAATCTTCTCCCGATTAATTTACACGGTCTTACTGCAGGAGTATTTGCACCGCCCCGACACAGGGATATTTACCACTACGCCGCTGTAGGAATATTTTGTATTTCCTCGACTTCGCCCCAAACACACCTTAACTTCACCCGACTTTGCCTGACT
Source organism: Podila verticillata NRRL 6337 (assembly GCA_000739165.1). Lineage (NCBI taxonomy): Eukaryota > Fungi > Mortierellomycota > Mortierellomycetes > Mortierellales > Mortierellaceae > Podila > Podila verticillata. The sequence goes on from KN042419.1 coordinate 924,256, forward strand.
TTGCCCTTACTTTGCTGAGCATCGCTTAACTTCGCCCGACTTTGCCTTACCTTCGCCTTCCATAGTTCCAATTTAGTATAAAAGAGAGACAGATCTCTCTTCTTGGCTCTGTATCTAACAACTCGATTAAAAAACCATAAAACCCCAACACCAGTTCTCCCTTATCTTTCACTTCCTATCCACTTCCCACATATCCCTGTCTTATCTGGTTGAGAGAAGGTCATTCCGCCTTTGACCTGCCCTAGATCGTGAAAGTATGGAAACTATAAGGGCGGCCCCACAAACACAACACACGACTTGTTATTTTTTAAAACGTCCAACAGCATGTATTCGCCACTGACACAGTGTGTGAGAATCATCCATGGAGTTCAAGCTGATATTACAGCTAAATTTGTTTACTGTTTCGACGTTTTGTATGCACAATTGTTGCTTTTCTGCTTTCTTTTAGAGGGTACATGAGGTGAAAGAGATTAGTATTCAGGACAGAGTTATTGAAGATCCACACACGACTTTTTTTCTTGAGTGGGTTCATTCAAGGCACAAACACATGAAAAATCGGGGTGCTCTCTGCTTGGAGGAAACAGGGAAAGACACAGGACAGTTTAATTGTGGTTGATCTCCATGATTAAATCTTTAAAAGAGAATGCGGACGCATCTTTCGTGAACCAAAAAAAATATGCGACGCAAAATGTCAGGGTTTGACACCCCCTAATACTCAATTCATTAAACTTCGATCTCTTCCATTCGCTTCTTCATTCTCCTTCATCTGCTCCTTCAATCATTCTTTTTTTTTTCTGCTTCCTCTCAATCATTTTCTGTCTTTCATCTGCCCTTCATCCTCTCAGTCATTCTCTCTTTTTTCATCTGCTCCTTCATCCTCTTAATCGTTCTCTTTTATCATCTGTTTCCTCAATCTTTCTCTCTCTCTCTCTCTCTCTCTCTCTCTCTCTCTCTCTCTCTCACTCACAGCTCAGTTTGACCATGAGAGCATATCCTATTTTGGTGTTTGTCGAGCAAGAAATACCCAAGCCAGTCAATGAACAGTTGTTGGGGTTGGGAATATTCATGAACGTGATTAAAATGCGCATGAAAAAAGATACTTTGGAGAAATATTCGGAAATATGTTCACGATCTGACATACTTGTCGGAGGTGGATATATGACAGAAGAAGACTTTCAACACGATCCGCCAGATTGTTTTCTCGTTTGCGATGATATAACATTGGTAGACAACAGTTTGTTGTTTGTCGTGGACCATAATCCTGGATTCTCCGAGAGATGTCCAATGAAAGATATCGCATACTACTGTTCAAGCATCTATGGTGGAAATATGGGGGTTACCAATGCACTTGAAGAACTTGCATACCAAAGAACGACAGGAGTGTGATCTACGACGTCCAGAATGATTACTCCACTGGATTTTTTTTTTAAAATAAAAAATACCCTCTCTCTCTCTTTCTCCCCCCACCCCCAGTGGCTGTCTCAATGTCTATGACTTTCTCTTCCTCTCTCCTCATCTCTCTTGTTTTTCTCTGTCCGTCTCCTTTCAAACACGTTTCTCTATCTCTTTCGGTTCTTCCTATTAATAAATGCAGAGACCTGGGACACGGAATCTCAACTCTCTTCCGAGCCCTCCAAGACTCCCAAGACTCCCTGGACTCAAAAGCGCCGGGTAAGGCTACAGTGTGATGCAATACTCAAGATTCTTTGATATCGTCGTTGTTGCCACGTTTTTTAACCTGTCGATCTCCAATATGGGATAATTCAGTTACAAGGCGTAGGCGGGTGTAGCGTCTTCAGCTTCGACAAACCTGACGTAAACCCCCCAGGAGGAGCCATCCAAGTGAATAGATACTCGACATTGTCGCGAAAACGTTCGTCATGTTCGACTCTGAACACACTCCCAAACCATCTCTTGGCGCTTTGTATTTGCTCCACATATGATACTCCTAGCAAAGCCGCTGAGGTCCCATCTCCTCGGCTGTGGCATGCACTCTCCTGGCGGGATCGACCTTCTCGCAGCTCCCCGCAGCTTTCAATGCTGTACAAGAATCTTTAGCAATCTACAGCGTGAAAGAACTGACGAGCCAAAGCAACAGCATTCAGAGGTTCGTCAGCGTAGTGCCTGAGATTCGAAGTTCATTCCACTCTTTCATAGTTTTGATTCAGGATTGGGCGAAGTAACGAATAATTTTTTTAAAATTCAAGATTTTGACTCTGGATAAGGCGGACAATAAAAAACTTTTTATTTGATCGGGGTATTTTAAGTAAATAGAGTAGCCTTGTTGTTACGATCTGCTGAAATTAGGCCTATTGTTCTATAGATTTGTTCGCAACAACTTTTTTTTTTGGTCATTGTTAATTTATTTCTTAATTAAGGGATAAATAAGCGGTATTCGCTATGTATCTTATGGCATTACTAGACATGATATTGTAAAGAATATGCGAGGAGAGGAAAACGTCTTCTAAAAAGATATTGAGAAAGTAAGACCGGATCCCTTGAAGTCCGCTGGCTACGGCTCGTAAGAAAAGCATCTCTCTCTTTTTTTTTTTCTCATCTCTCGTGTTCTTAAGGGTACGGTTTTCTTGGTTTTCGCACATTTGCCGAGCGGAGGCCTGTTTATAAATGTGCCGAGCCCTCCATATGATCCCGGATCGCATTCTTAAAGTAGGGATCCGTGGCCACGAAATAGTTTTCCACCACCTTGGACACGAATCGCTCGTCCAAAACGGTGACTGCACGGCATGGGTTATCTTGATACGACCAAATGCGCACTCCAACAACGGAGGATTAGTTTCCTTGAGCAGAACCTTGTCCTCTCCAAATATGCGGCGCTGATACAGAAGGAGACTATGCCGGTTTTTACCACTCCAGCCTTCTGCAAACTTTCAAGTACAGACCTGCAGTCGCAATTCAACGGGAGATTTATTTAGCTATGTACTAATGAGGGGTGCTTGATGTTCTGCAGCATTAGAGTCAGACGGTGATAGGGGCTACAGTTTTGATTTATTTCTTCTTTGTCTTTTTGAGGGTTTCCGCTTCCTGCATGACCTCTACCTGCCGCTTCCTGAGACCTTTGATCCCGTCGAGGAAGTCAACGTGATCCCGCGAGAAGATCTCGCTAATATTGTTCTTGTCAATTATGACTTTGATCTGTGTCAGAGGCTTTTGCTTGGACTCAGATCGGGGACGCAGCTTGTACTCGTAGTTAGGTCGGGGAGGCAGCTTGTCAACCACCGTGGCAGGGTACGCAATGATCATGCTAATATAGGTGTTGTCGGTGGGGCAGAAGCTGCCGAGGTTGTTCACGTGGGTCTCAATTGTAGGAGCAGATACCGTCTTGAGGGCCGCCTTGACATCTGATGTCGTCAATATCTGGCGGAGCTTCAGCTGAACAAAGACTGGGAACCGTTTGTCCTTGACCTGAATGTAAAACACAATATCAGGTCCGGAGGGCTTGGCCTTTGGGAAGAAGAACGGAGGAACGGCGCGGCCATCACGCATCGATCCGTTATTGACGTGAGCATTCATGAAGTCCTCCATTGTGATGTGCTCGTGAGAGTTTCCGCGCTGAAGTCCCTGTTCGTCCAGACCGACAATTACTGCATTTCCGACAGGTTTCCCATTTCCGGCGCTTTCCTCACAAAGACAGGGAATCGGGGGTTGGAGTGGCCACTTTGAGAAGTCGTGAGTTCTGAAAGCCTCGGTAAGGACGTTCATCATCATGAGTTCCCATGCGTATCCGTGCACTTGAGCCTTGTCCGAATGTTGCACCCACGATTCCATAGTCTTCATGAATCCAGGATCTAGCATCTTGAAATAGTTCTCAGCGACCTTCAATACGAATGGCTCATCGAGAACTGTCCTCACAGCTCCATCGACGATCTTGATGCGGCCGAAAGCGCGTTCCACCAACTCCGGCACCGCCTCCTCGAGGACCAGCCTATCAGCTCCAAACATATACCGTTGAAAGAGGAATAGTCCTAGCACTTCTTCCACGGTCTGAAGCTCCTTAAAAATCGACAGGTTTGTGCGGCACTTGCTCTCGAGGCGAACAATCTCATAGCAGAGATTCCCTTGCTCCGAACAGTAGTCATACGACACTAGTCTCGCCTCCGTGTCATTCACTGCGTCTTTCCAGCCATCTGGTTCGCCTCTCGCAATGATCTCCTCGATGGCCGAGACAGCCGGGCGAAATCGACCGACAAGCCTCTCCGTTATCGCCTGGATCGCCTCCGGTGGCAAGAGTCTATCCAACGCTTGTTTGGCACTCTCTGTCGGCAACAAGCACCGCAGGCCAGCTACGTAGGTCTCGATAGATTCACTTCCAGACCAACTTGAAAATTCCATGAATTCGAACCTATTCTTACCACTAAGAGATCCAGTCGACTTGTTGAACGATCCAGAGCTTCGCGCCCAGTCCAGTGTGTAAATACTGAGTCCGGTGCCAGATGTTATGAGCGTCAGATTGTCCTCTGAAATGTTTCGAAAACCCCACAGGATAGGGGATAGCAGCGGCCGGTCGGGTTCCCCTGGAGACATCGACTTGAAGCGGGTGTCCCACGTATCGCCAAGGATCTGTGCCTCATCATGGACGACCAATAGCTGGTCCCTGTTGTTAAATGAGGGAAGGCCACCCTGTCTTCCGTGCTCCACGATTAAGTCTCTTGTCACTTGGAACTCTTTTTGGACGGCCGCTACAAGGTCGGACTCTGTTAAGGGTTTTTGATATTGGGCGAGAAGCGGCAGAAGACTCCGGAATAGTCGAGCAAAAATGTCGTTGGTGAGAACGTGGGGACAAGTCTGGAGGATGGTCCACCTTGCACTGGTAAAGGTCTGGCGGCTGCCCGAGATTGTCAAACAGTGCTGAAGGATCTTAAGCCGAGACAGTAAAAGCAGGTATGTGATAGTCCTTGCTTGGCGGTTATTGGCCTCCCGATCCTGCTGCAGACGCGTCCCAATGTAAGATATGAGTGTGGTAATGTCGCCCGATCCCAAGTCGTCTGCGGAAGCGTTGAAATAGAAGCCCCAGCGCCGCGACAGCAGTTCAATCATGCCGCGAGTCTTCCCGCATCCGCTAACGCCGAAAATAGGGACGGTATAGCCGGAGGTGGAGCATATCTCGATAAGCTGCAAGATGGCGTCCGATGTAGGATACCTGGACTGTGTGTCGCTCGAGGACGAGTCTGGGAGACCCAAGAAAAGCAGGCTCGGGTGCGTGTCGGCAAGCGGGCCATTCCTCCGAAGCTTGACCCTCGGCAATCCAGGAATGCCTCCTGTTGTGAGTGGTATGTTTGTCAGGCCCCGCACAAAGCGGTCAAGAAAGGTCGCGACATCTGATCCTGGGGCGAAGAACATGTTTGTGATCCTCTTGATGTTCGTTGCGATATCGCCTATTTCAATGGAAGCTAAGTGTTAGATATCAAGATCACCTGAATTTGAAGTGAAAAGCAAAAAAGAGTGATCGCACTCACCAGATAGCGGCGTGCCAGGACGAGAATTATCCGAAAGATAGCCAGGGAGTGGAGTCGAGGCTCGAGCGGGGATAGGAGTATGAACTATGTCGGGAGCAAGTAGACATGTGCGCCAAGGCTAGTACTATTGAACAAATTCATTCGCAAAGCGACAATGAGAACAAAACGCATCTGCATCACCTGGCGAGGGTCGCTGGACAATGATGTGAATCATTCTTTTGGCTGGCTTTTCATTGAAGATGTCAGAGAGTTCACGTGTTGCCTTGAGTTTCTTTCTGTCTTTGCCGGGTATATTGTCGAGAAAAATGGGCAAGTCCTCGTCGTCGTCGTCGTCGTCAGGAATGGAAACGCGCCAGAGCGTAAGCTCATCCGCAGCGACATCATCAAAGCGGGGAGACTTTTCGGTCTTGATGAGCTTCTTGAGATCGCCAATTGTCTTGGTAGCCTCAATCTCGACAGGGAATGCGTTGGACGTAGCCTCTCCATCAACAAGACAGAAAAGGCTAAGGCGATTGTCAGTCATAATGTTTGTGTGCAGCATTGAATGGGAACGGGTTTTGGGTTAAAGGGAAATCGGGAGAGATGAAAGCAGTGATTAAAGAAAGAACGCAAAGGATGAAAAGAAACGAAGGATGAAAGAGGTTGAAGAAAGAGAGGTATGGGAGTGATGACAAGGGTGATGAAAAAGCGTGGGAGTGGTGGCAAATGCAATGAATGCATCAGCAACACTAGTAGGGGGGAAGTGCTTTCCTTTTTTGGGCAAAAATGGGAAGGGAGCTACTATTATGGGGAGTCAATTTAAGACCTGTGGCTGTCAACGGAAGAGGGGATGGGTTCAGAGCTTCGAAGGACAGGGGCAAGAAATGGTGGCAATAACAGCCGAGCGAATCTACACGCCAGGCCTGTGTTCGTGCAGCGTCCACTTGGCAATTAGGAAAGTACCCGCACGACTCTCGGATCTAGACGCGCGTTCAGAGCTCGGTACCGCTGCGGTAAAGTCGTAAGTAGGCGCATGACCATTTTGGACCGTGAAGGTGTGGAGATTCTCCTGGTGGTTATCGCTCTTTCTCACAATAAAAGAAGGAGTCAGTCAATTGTATCTTGCTCGTTCGCTCCATTCTTTCATTCTTCCATCTCTATTTCTATCCTTCACATCGCTTTCTGCACTTCCATTCATTTCTCTTCTTCATCGCCTCAATGAGTTCTCCCTCCTTCTCTCTTACAAATATTCCTGTCGAACTGCAGTCCTATATCCTCGACTACTTTTCCTTGCGCGACCTTGCCCGCTGTTCACGTGCCAACAAAGCCCACCATGTCCTATGCACACCGCGCATTTGGCGAGTTGTCAAAATATCCGACCGAGCCATGTTCCACAAGTTCCAGTCTGTCTTTGCCAAGGACGCTCTCATCCGAAACGCGCCGTTTGTCCGAGAGCTCCACACTCCCCACAATCAGGTCATTAGGTGGTTTGTCCAGCCCGCCGTATCCTCCTTGGCCGCCCAATCACTTCCACTCGATATCCCGCCAATGAACTGCATCTGCAAGAATTTGGTCCGACTACACCTTAAGGCTGTCAATCAGTCACTAGTCATTCCACTCATCAAGAGCAACACTCGATTACGAACACTGATATGGGATGCCGCAGGAGATATCCAAGACGCGCTTCTCTTGTATACCTCTACCTATCTCCCAGTGCTTGAGGTCATTGTGCTTGAGGCCCGGATCCACCCAATCCACCCACAGACGCTGAAGCAGTTCCTGGAGGCGCTCCCAGAATCAGTCTGCACGATCAGCCTTCACGTCAGCATCAGCCGCCAGCTCACAGCTCCTTCGATGGATCTAAGCGAAAAGCGGCAGCACCCACGACTCGAGAGCATCAAGGTTGAAGGTGACATGGACGATGAAAACGAGTACATCTTCGCAGAGTTCCTTGGAAGCTGCAGCATGCGCCTCAGGAAAGTAATCCTCCCGCGCCACGCCCACCTTCGGATCAGTAAGCTGTTCGGCATCCTCGAGCGTCTAGAAGCAGTTCCCAACACCTTATTTCTCTGTCGGAAAGAAGGACCAGAGGAAACTGGAGATGAGCTGACGGATCTCGATGTTTCACAGATGATATCGCGTTCGGCCAAGTGGACAAGGATCGACATCAGAACTCAGAGAAACGTTGGCGCATTGACAGTTGCCGCTATTGCAAGTCATTGTCAGAAACTCGAGACCCTGAGTCTGTCAGACTGTCCAAGAGTTAACAGTAGCGACATCCAGAGTATTTTGACTGTCGCCTCCAATCTGTTGTATCTGGATATCAATAACAATGGCAACTTCGCGCCTCCACAGCTCCAGGTATCCGATGTTGTCAGTTCGTCTTGGGCTTGTAGCTCATTGGAAGGCTTGTCGGCCAATATTGTCGGTGTACCTCGACCAGACGTGACCCTGCAGCATAACGGCCAACCAACCTCCGGTGTGCTTCACTCTGGAACTGTGGCGGACAGCCATGCCATCCAGCGTCGCGTCCTTGCACAAATTGGGATGCTGACAGGGCTTCAAGAATTGCACCTTGGAAACAATGAGCTCAGCGAGAATGAAACGGATCGATTTGGGTACGACCCTGCGACAAAGAAGACCCTGTTTGTGGACGACCATTTCCAGTTGACTTGTCTGGAGCTGAGTCTTGCCAGCGGCTTAGATCAGCTTTCTGAGCTCAAGGGCTTGGAGGTGCTGGATGTCACTAGGATGGCGCATAGAATAGGCGTTGCGGAATTAGAATGGATGCAAGAGAACTGGCCCTGCTTGGAGAGAGTAGAGGGCTTGTTCAACGAGTGGTATGACATTCTGGAACCTGGAGTCCGATCGTGGCTGAAAAAGCACAAACCGCGCTGGGGAGAGATATACACCTACCCGGACGAAGACGACTACTTTTTCGACGAGACTGGGGCCCGTGGCGGATGCTACCTGTATTCACAGGGCCGATGGCACTAATGACCATTGTCCATTGTAATAAATCGACAAGTTGGGTGCACTTTAACGCGAACGCGTCGACACATTAACAAGAGAGAAAGTTTGCCAATGTATCCTATTTTCTTCCCAAACACACACTTTGCGTCCGCTGCATCATAGCAATTCACATCCCATTCAATCCCGGCAATCAATCCACAGAGACGCTTTTGCATCCGCCACTGGCTCAAAAACAACAATAACAGCCAGTATTTCGGCATTTCCAGTCGAACCCATCACCGTTGTCTCTCATCGCCTTTCTCTCGGTACAGTCTGGCGTATGTGAGTGGATAAAAGCAAATAGACCCGAAAGGCGACCTTATATTGAACCGACCGACTCAGAAGTGTTTGGACTTTCAAGAGTAGACCTAGACTTGTAGTACATAAAGATCTTGATTGAGCGGTCAAGCTTATTTTTTTTATCCATTGGTCTTGCGTGGAGTAACAACGGCCACCAGCCCGTCTTTCATCGGCCGGGTCATCGGGGACATGATCTCTGCGACAGGATGTTCCGGCGGCAGTCTCAATTCGTGCTTTTGCAGCAGCAAGCATGTTGTTTCTAGAGCCTCCAGCGTGGCGAATGTGGTTCCGAGACACAGTCGCGGTCCCGCATTGATCGAAATAAACTTGAACTGACTCTCTGGCTTGAAAGTGCCGAATGGTGACACTCCCTTATTTCCCCCTCTCCTTCTTTCCCTGTTCGATTCCGTCCACATCCGCTGTTTCTCTGGGCACTAGCCATTGCTCCAGCAAAAACAACTCCGCATCCAGTCCCCAAACACTCTTGTTCCTGCCCATGCTCCAGTTCGAGTAGCCTATCAGCTCTCCAGCGTACACACGCGTCCCATCCGGGAGCACATCGTCCGCCACAGCCTGCCTCACGTTCTTTGGCAGAAGCGGGTTCAGTCTCATGGTCTCGTGGAACACAGCCTTGGTGTACGGAAGCTCATGCATCAGGATCTCATTCGAGATCTTGCTCTTGTCCGCGCCAAGCACGGTATCGATCTCCCTCGCAATGTTGGCCATGGCCCGTGGGTCCGTCATCAAGGATTAGAACTGCCATGCCAACGCCTGTGCTGTCGTGTTCCGACCTGCTATCATAAAGTTTACAAACACACTGTACAACTAGAGTTGGTATAAGAAGGTCAAAATGAAAAGTAAGTCAACTCATCCTCATCAAGATACATTTTCTTTGGAAGAGGATTTTTTTACCTCTGTATCTGTCAGCATGGACCCATCATCGTTCTAGTACGTTATGAAACAGTCCAGCAAGTCCCTCTTCCTCGCCTCCTTCTCCTCGCCTGTCTCTGTCCTCATCGCCTGGATCGCCCGAACCCGCTCACATGTGCAACACCTCAATCGCGCGCCGGGTCCGCACATGCCGCCAGAACAGGATCCTGTCCGTCAAAAACCACAGTGGGTTCGTGGTCCTGAACTCGGCTACCGAGGTCAAAAAATCAAACGCGTCCCCAACCTCGTTGGGACCCTCGGTTACCAGCGCATTGAACTCGAGCCCAAAGGTTAGTTTCTCAAAGACGTCCAGAGCGAGTCTCAGAAACAGGACTTGCAAGTCGAGTGCCTCGCCAGAGTGTCGGTCCAGGACAGTGCACAGGTCTTGGCCACTGGTCTTGAAGGCGCCCTGGACAAAATCGTGGAACAGGCGGGTGGTGAAGATGTTGGAGGCGGACTTGCGGTGGAAGCGCCAGTCAACGCCGTCCAAGATAAAAATGCCGTTGCCGAGAATATCGATCAGATTTCAACGGAAAAAGTCGCCCTTGATGTAGTTGTCGAAATTTGCTAAGGGGCGAGGAGGAAGACATACAGAAGAAGCAAAAAAAAAAAAAAAAAAAAAAAAAAAAAAAGAGCGAGATAAAGAAAACATAAAGAGGACATTCGCATCTTCGCGATTTTTTTTTTTTGGAGTGTCAGCGTGTATGTTCAGAATTGGACTTTAAACGCCTCCAAGTCAGAATCCGTGCTAGAACGCGACGATTACCGCCTTTTCTGATGTCAAGTTGAAAACGAATAGAGACTCCCGTCTGGGGGTTTCCTGAATTATACTACGTGGGGTCGTTAGGCAAGACGGAAGGGTTTGTTTGGCGCCTGCTAATGTTAATTTCAAATATTAGAAGATAAATCCATTGCAGTCGATTTTAATTGAATGGGGTATTGTAAGCAGTAGAGTAGCCTAGTTGTTACGATCTGCTGCGATTAAGTCCAATGCTTTATAGATTTGTTCGTAAGAACAATGTCTTTCTTTCTCTTCTTTTTATTCTTTCTTTATTTCTCGCGCTCTTAAGGGGTGTGTCATGTTTGCACTACTTATTACAGGTGCGCGGGTATGCGTTACCGATAGCGAGTGCGACTGCAAGTGCAGAAAATGAGTGAAGTGTGGTTATCACCAAGATGCGTATGCCGTGCGTGAAGACCAGATCGGTCAAAGTCAACATTTTCAAAGCACTATGAACCACCCTCTGGCTTTCTCACACAATCGTAGGCACCAACCACGCGAGTCAGATCCCAAGAGACGACCTCTCTTCATCGTCTCTGTGGCTGTGCCATAGTCTCGCATCCAGACCCTTCATTTTACGAAGGTTGGAATCGAATTCCATCTCTACTCAAATGAGGGTCTGGGTTCAAAGTTGGACTTGTTGGCACATACGTCGTAAAATCGAAAAAGGAAGGTAGTTAAGGGTTTCTATATGAATTTGAGGCGAGGAGTAAGTTATGGGTGGGTTGTACGACCAAATTTTCAGATTTTTTTTTCAGTGAGTGATATTCCTTTTGCATGGCTTTAGTTCACGTTCCTTTTTCGATTTTACGACGTATGTGCCAACAAGTCCAACTTTGAACCCAGACCCTCATTTGAGTAGAGATGGAATTCGATTCCAACCTTCGTAAAATGAAGGGTCTGGATGCGAGACTAGCTGTGCCAAGTCGTTTACTTAAGGGGACCCTCTAAACTGTGTAATAGGGAGGAGGGAGCTAGTCTGTCAATACGGACTTTATTATTATCACTATGCGCCATCCTCTTGCTTTCTTACACAATCGTAAGCACCACCCGAGCAAGTCAGATCCCAAAAGTTGTCTACTTGGGGACATGGGGATCCTCAAAAGTTTACAATAACGAGGAATTGCTCCGTCCATCAACGCCAACTTTATTACCACGCTATGAAGCACACTTTTGCTTAAGCGAGGGCAGAGAGTGGCAATCAAGTCAAATGTTCTATTTCTTTCGAACAAACGGCCATACACAATTAAAGTCAAGTAAAAAACGTGGCTAAGCCACAACTTTCCAAATTTTGGTCTGAGCCCGCGAGCCCTTTCAAGGCGAGTCGGACAAATTCTCTCGGCTAGATCTTCTAGGCAGTGCACGGAGCCCTGCACACGCCCCGCATCCCATTTTCAAGGGCTGCAATGCGCCTTTCGAGGTCGCCAATGCTGGGCTCGGCAACGCAGGTCATAGACGAGGCTATGACAAGTGCGATCAGAAGGAAGAAAATAGAACGAGCAGTGAGTGCAATCATGGATGACAGCATTGGGATGTAACAGTTGGTCTGTGCTCTCTCTCACTAAAATAAAGATGTTCCACATTATCACTCTCCACTATTTTCTGACTCATAATTGGGCTGGTCCATTAGAAGGGACGATTTTATTCCGTAGCTCGCCATTTAGGTTCTTCACCTTTTGACATCAACATTTTTTTTTAATTCCAGGTTGCGCTGTGAATGCTTTGTTCACGTGCTAGAACGTTAACTATATTTAAGGAGCTCTGCCTATGGCTCAGTTTTTATGTGAGAGGATATGATCTGTGCTAACTCGCGATGATGGTTCTACGCATACAGTATAGTGAACCTGTTAATAGCAAACTCATTATTAATGGCTAAAAAATCTTTAATTTGATGCTGAGATGAAAAGCTCATCGCCACTACGCTAAAAGGTCCAGAAATCTACATTAAGACCCTTCCTGCCACCTTTGCTACCAAATGAAGGCACATTACAGTTTCATGATCAGATTCTTGTTGGTCTTGAGCGCCCCTAACAGCGCCTGAGTTCCAGTCTCTCCAATCTTGTTGTAGGACAAGTCCAAAGTGGTTAGAATTTTGTTGGTGTTGAGTGCCTCCAACAGTGCCCAAGCTCCCTTTTCCTTAATCTTATTAATGGTCAAGTCCAAAGTGGTCAGAGTTGTATTGGTCTTGAGTGCCTCCGACAGCGCCTGAGCTCCATTTACTCCAATTAAGTTCCTGCTCAAGACCAAAGTGGTCAGAGTCTTATTTGCCTTGAGTGCCTCCGACAGCGCCTGAGCTCCAGTGTCTCTGATCCTGTTGCAGGCCAAGTCCAAAGTGACCAGAACTTTATTGGCCTTGAGTGCCTCTGACAGTGCCTGAGCTCCATTTTCTCCGATCTTGCAGTTGATCAAGTCCAAAGTAGTGAGGGTCGAGTTGGTCTTGAGTGCCTCAGACAGCGCCTGAACTGCATTGTCTCTGATCGAGTTTCTCCCCAAGTTCAAAGTCGTCAGAGTCAAGTTTGTCTTAAGTGCATCAGACAGCGCCCGGGCTCCGTTGTCTCTGATTGAGTTTCTCCCTAACTCCAAACTGGCCAAAGTCGAGTTGGTCTTGAGTGCTTCTGACAGCGCCTGAACTCCGTTGTCTCCAATCGAGTTGCCCCACAAGTCCAAAGTGGTCAGAGTCGAGTTGGTCTTGAGTGCCTCCGCCAGTGCCTCACCTCCGTTGTCTCCGATCGAGTTGTTCCGCAAGTTCAAAGTGGTCAGAGTCGAGTTGGTCTTGAGTGCCTCTGACAGCGCCTGAGCTCCGTTGCCTCCAATCGAGTTGCTCCACAAGCTCAAGGCGGTCAGAGCCGAGTTGGTCTTGAGTGCCTCAGACAGTACCTGAGCTCCATCGTCTCCAATCAAGTTGAGCCCCAAGTTCAAAGTGGTCAGAGTGGAGTTGGTCTTGAGTGACCCAGCCAGTGCCTGACCTCTGTTGTCTCTGATCGAGTTGTTCCGCAAGTTCAAAGTGGTCAGAGTCGAGTTGGTCTTGAGTGCCTCCGCCAGTGCCTCACCTCCGTTGTCTCCGATCGAGTTGTTCCGCAAGTTCAAAGTGGTCAGAGTTTTGTTGGCCTTGAGTGCCTCCGACAGCGCTTTAGCTCCATCAGATCCAATCTTGTTGTAAAACATGTTTAAAGTGGTCAGAGTCTTGCTGGTCTTGAGTGCCTCCGCCAGCGCTTGAGTGCCTCCGCCAGCGCTTGAACTCCATTGTCTCCGATTGAGTTGCCCCACAAGTCCAAAGTGGTCAGAGTCGAGTTGGTCTTGAGTGCCTCCGCCAGTGCCTCACCTCCGTTTTCTCCGATCGAGTTGTTCCGCAAGTTCAAAGTGGTCAGAGTCGAGTTGGTCTTGAGTGCCTCTGAAAGCGCCTGAGCTCCGTTGCCTCCAATCGAGTTGTTGTTTAAGTTCAAGGCGGTCAAAGTCGAATTGGTCTTGAGTGCCTCAGACAGGGCCTGAGCTCCGTTGCCTCCAATCGAGTTGTGCTCCAAGTTCAAGGTGGTCAGAGTTGAGTTGGTCCTGATTGCTTCAGAGAGCACTTGAGCTTCGTTGTGTCCAATCTTGTTACCGGTCAAGTCCAAAGTGGTCAGAACCGAGTTGACCACGATGATAGAAACTACGTTGTCTACTGCAGATGTCAAGGATAGTTTTTCATAGATAGAAGTTTGAATCTTCAGTCGTTTTATAAGGTGCTTGTTTCTCTCGACAGATTCAATGCTGGGGCCATCTTCCGACAAGTCGATGGAGCTGTAGAGTGGCGGTGTAAATGAGCTATTCCAATCCTGACTCACACGTGCACAGGACGCGAGGCCTTTGAGGTCAAGGCTGCTGGCAATTCTTGAGCGAATCTCATGTAGATCGAGGGGATGTGTCCAAAACTTCTTAGTCATGAAGATGAAGGACGTGACAAGCACAATGAGGCCACGAGAGGGTGCAATGCGGAGGTGTCAAGCACCCAAAATTCAAGTCACGTGAAATGAATTTCGCAGAGGTCGAATTTCTGTCACCGCCAAATTAAACTTATATAGTTCTAAACGATGACTGGAAATAACTACTGCGATAGAAATAAATAACCATATACTAGCCAACATGCAACATTTCACAAGCATGTTACTTCAATTGAGTCAATATTGTCATTTGCATCTGCACTAAGGGTTTCCTTCCACCAGCCTGCAGTACTTCTGCTGCCAACCATATTGCCGTGACAATCTCTTCCATCAATAACTTTGCTGTACACAATTGAGTTGCAGTCCAAATAAAGCTATTGACTTGATTCTCCCTGCCTCTTTTGACATTGTGGCAATAAGTTCCTCCATTGATGCTATTGTCCCAACTGCCAATAAGATCTCCCTTATAGTTGGTGTGTTCGTATAACCTTAAGACATAAGTCTGCGTGCCGCATACCACAGCCATTGCTGAGAACAACAGTGCCGCCTTCATATTGTTTAAATAATGTTTGAGGTGTTTGATAAGGCTTTTTTTTAAAAAAAAAAATATTCGTTGGCAGTTAAATCATCGCAACGAGCATGGTCAACAGGAACACCATGCCAATCTTATTTTTACTCGCAGTTGACGGAGTTGGTTCTGGTACATCAGATGACGGGAAAGGATAGCTACCTGTTGGTTTGGATGGTGGATACAATCCATTGTAAGTTTTCGTTGAAGTTGGATTTATCTCTGGCACCAACCCACCTTCGCACGTCATGTACACAGTTGGAGTTGTGTTGTATCCAAGAATGGGCACTTCGAATCCAATCTTGTCTGTACCACAGCAACATCCTTGTTTGTATTCTGTGAACACACATTGGGTCATGAGTCCGTTGGCGTGCATGATGCATAATTTTCCCATCAGAGTAAAATTCATGACACTTGGTTCACCGACGAGTGGTGCCGGCACGACACTGCCTTTAAATGTATTACATGCCATGATTGGTCGTGTTTGATAAGGCTAATCAGACGGGAAGTGAGAAAAAAAGGTTAGCTATGGAACTAACATATACCCCTTAACTAGAATGCGAATCCAACAATAAAGCCTTACAAGAACAAATGAAGGTTTGCTCGGCGGTTGTGCAAGTCTTTTGTGAGCGCTCCGGTGAACGTTCTTGATAGGGCTCTGTGGTGATCTGGCGAGGGTTCTGTGAGGGAGATCGTTCGTGTGGCGGCTCTTGCGAGGGTGCTTGCGATTGTTCTTGCAGTAGCTAATACAAGTGCTGTTGTGGAGTGCTGCTTCGAGTCTAGAGGTGTCGGTGCAGGACGCTGGGTAGGCGCGATGTCGAGAATCTAGGCGGGGCAGGGACAGGGCGGAATGTAGAGGATAGAGATGTCACAAGGACGGAATCGGAGATGAGAGATGATACTCTGGGTACAAACGAAGTATTCAAGTTACCAGGTAACGATCAGACTTTTTGGGAGGCTATATATATGTGTGATCGTGTGGTCATGTGATAGAAAATCGAACTTCCTCATTGTTCTACGCCAACAGTTCGCCCATTTCACTTGCATGATCCTTCCAACAATGGCACACCGCAGTGGCACGCCGCAATGCTCTCACAGAGTATGTGCTGAGCCCTGTCCAGAGTCAGAATCTAAGAAGTTATCCAGTCCAATCGCTGTGGTGTCACTGGCCCGCCATTGGTTTCCACATTGCTGAGCCCAATTCCCGAGTCAAGACTTTAGGTTTAAACTACATTTCGAGGACGGTGCGACTAGGATGTACAGTACACTGTTGTCACTCAAAACAAAACTTGAATGATAGCCTACTTAAAAAAAGAGCAGGATAGATGTCACCTAGTCGCAAACTGTACGCGAAAGACAACCGCTAGGGCCATTTTTCTGTTTCTATCATCCACATTTCTTTGTATTGCGGCGCGCCACTTTTGAAGGCTATTGTAACGAACGGCAGACAAGGCGTGCAAGAACGAAGGCAAAAAGCAGGAAAATAATGTATTGCAATCTGCGGTTCTAACTAGGATGACTATGGGCTTTTTATGTCTATTGCAAGATACTTGGCAAGTGATACCGGTGTGAGAACCGGTCGTAACTAAGCTGGTCGGCAGCCCTTTCAGGGCGCTATCCAATCGGATAGCAGCACCATGAAGGTGCCTACTATTAGGGACACGAAGCCAAAGGGGTAATGTCCCTTTTGCCCTTTCGCGTTCTTGGCCAACATCCAGAGCTGTTGTCACGAAAGAACCGAGGGTCTCGGCTCGATTCATGACAGAGATCCGAGCACTTATTGATACGTGTTACGATTTCATCGTACTCCTTGCTGGATGACGCGACACAGAGCCTACATGGACACTCAAATCGGAAGTTCTGCTGAAGCCTATTCAACCTGTCTGCCCGCGTCATCAGTGAGGTCAAGTAGCATGTCAAGATCTCGAAAAAGATACTCACTCTCGGAGTGAACTACTTAGTATCACGGGAGAGGGGGGGGGGGGGGTAAGAAGAGGGAGAACAAGATCCCTTTCGTAATAAAATGGATAAGTTGACGGAGGGCGTAAAAGTGCCTATACCTGACGCACAGTGAAAAAAACCTGAGATTAATTTCAACACTTTTTTTTTTTTGCCACTTTGTCAACGTTCTCTGATCGGCTTACTCTGTGATGTTATTGTACCTCTGTGTGTGTCGTGATTGCTCCACAGACCCTTGGACTATTTCAGATGTAATTGCAACCCTTCTTAGCTCCCCATGGGTAAAAGGCTCAAACTGAATGAAAGCCTGCGAATGGGATGAGGGGCGAAACAGGCGACAGTGTATTGTAGTAGAAAATCGACAATAAGTAAATGTATTGTCTTTAAAACAAATACGGATCCACACAAAGGCACCAATGCAACCAACCCCCTTAAATGAATGACAAGGGGGCCGCCCTGAAATTATAATGGAGGGGAGAAAGAACCGGTATTGATATCGCACCTTTGCGAAAAACACTTATTGCAAAGGCTACTATCCTATTCGAGTTAGTACTAGAGGAACACTCAATTCGGTTATTTGGTATTTGAGCCTGCCTGAGCAGGCAATGGTCCGAAGCCATCATCTGTTGGATTATGGCTGAATGCCTCTAAGTCAGATTCCGCGCTAGAACGCGACGATTACCGCCTTTTCCGATGTCAAGTTGAATACAAATAGAGACTCCCGTCTGGGGTTTCCTGAATCGTATTACGTGGGGTCGTCAGGCAAGATGGAAAGGGTTTGTTTGGCGCCGGCCAATGTTAATTTTAAATATTGGTAGAGATAAATCCATTGCAGACGACTTTAATTGAACGGGGTATAGTAAGCAGTAGAGTAGCCTTGTTGCTACGATTTACTGAAATTAAGCTCATTGTTCTATAGATTTGTTCGTAAGAACAACATCTCTCTCTCTCTCTCTTCTTTTGTTCCCGTCCTTATTCCTTGCCCTTTAAAGGGGCTTCATAAATTTGCTTGCTTGTACTTGAATTTCTTGAAGACGAGAAAATTCTGTGACAGAGATAACGATTTGAGTTTCGCCTGTGTCTGTGGTCAATGTCCCCAATGGAGTAGCCTTCTAGCTACGGGTCGCTGAGTTAAGCATATCTCTTCTGTTTCTTCTTATTTCATGCTATTTTAAGGGGCGTGCATGCAAAGAATCCACCAAGCTTTCATAAGCGACTGCATTTTGAACCTTCAATGTCGGCTTGCAGGAGATTCAAGGATGCAATGTGATACATTCTTCATTTGTAGGAATAATGATTTGTATTAAAGGGGTGCACTTTCGAACTGGAAGTCAGATTCATGGATGTTCTTGCACACTGGTGTTAAATACGAGTTTTCCATCTAAATTGCTTAGGACCCTGTCATTATGTACAAACTGGTCACACAAGTTCGTCATGATCGACTCGGACAGTGCCAGAGCTCCACTGTTTCTGATCACGTTGTGCCACAAGTCTAAAGTGGTCAGAGTTGAGTTGGTCTTGAGAGTTTCAAATAATGCCTTAGCTCCACCGTCCCCGATCATGTTCTTCTGCAAGTCCAAAGTGGTCAGAGTGGAATTGAACTTGAGTGCCTCCGCCAGTGCTTGAGCTCCATTGTCTCCGATTGAGTTGCCCCACAAGTCCAACGTGGACAGAGTCGAATTGGTCTTGAGTGCCTCAGACAGCGCCAGAGCTCCATTGTCTCCAATTGAGTTGTTCTGCAAGTACAAATTGATCAGAGTCGTGTTGGTCTTGAGTGCTTCAGCCAGCGCCTGAGCTCCGATGGATCCGATTGAGTTACGCCACAAGTCCAAAGTGGTCAGAGAGGAATTGATCTTAAGTGCCTCGGCCAGCGCTTGAGCTCCGTCGTCTTCGATCAAGTTATTCTGCAAGTCCAAGGTGGTCAAAACGGAGTTGCGTTTGAGTGCGTCAGACAGCGCCAGAGCTCCATTACCTCCAATTGAGTTGTTCTGCAAGTACAAATTGGTCAGAGTCGTGTTGGCTTTGAGTGCCTCAGCCAGCGCCTGACCTCCCATTGATCCGATCGAATTACTCATTATGTATATAGTGGTTAGAGTCGAGTTGTTCTCGAGTGCCTTAGATAGGGCTTGAGCTCCGTCGTCTTCGATCAACTTGTTCCGCAAGTCCAATGTAGTCAGAATGGAACTAGTCCTGTATGCCTCAGAAAGCGTCAGGGCTATTTCGGGCCAGAACAAGTTGCCTTGGAAGTCTACAGTGACCAGGGTCGAATTTGTCTTGGATGTTTCACAAAATCCCAGAAGTCCTTTGTACCAGATCAAGTTGCTGCGCAAGTCCAATGTGGTCAGAGTTGAGTTGGTCTTGAGCGCCTCCGCTAGTGCCTCACCTCCGTCGTCTCCGATCGAGTTGCTCCTCAAGTTCAAAGTGGTCAGAGTCGAGTTGGTCTTGAGTGCCTCAGCCAGTGCCACACCTCCATTGTCTCCGATCGAATTGCTCCACAAGTTCAAAGTGGTCAGAGCCGAGTTGGTCTTGAGTGCCTCAGCCAGCGCCACACCTCCATTGTCTCCGATTGAGTTGCCCCACAAGTTCAAAGTGGTCAGAGCCGAGTTGGTCTTGAGTGCCTCCGCCAACGCTTGGACTCCATTGTCTCCGATCGAGTTGTCCTTCAAGTTCAAAGTGGTCAAAGTTGAGTTGGTCTTTAGTGCCTCCGCCAGTGCCTGAGCTCCGTTGTCTCCGATCGAGTTGTTCCCCAAGTTCAAAGTGGTCAGAGTCGAGTTGGTCTTGAGCACCTCCGCCAGTGCCTGACCTTCATTTTCTCCGATCGAGCGACTCTCCAAATTCAAAGTAGTCAGAATGGAATTGGTCTTGTACGCCTCAGAAACAGTCAGGGCTATTTCGCGCTGGATCAAGTTGTCTAGGAGGTCTACAGTGACTAGGGTCGAATTTGACTTGGATGTTTCGCAAAATGCCAGAACTCCTTTGTACCGGATCGAGTTGCGGCTCAAATTCAAAGTGGCCAGAGTCGAGTTGGTCTTGAGTGCCTCCGCCAGTGCTTCACCTCCGTTGTCTCCGATCGAGTTTCTCCTCAAGTTCAAAGTGGTCAGAGTGGAGTTGGTCTTGAGTGCCTTCGCCAGCGCTTGAACTCCATCGTCCCCGATCATGTTCTTCTGCAAGTTCAAAGAGGTCAGAGTCGAGTTGGTCTTGAGTGCCCCTGCCAGCGCTTGAGCTCCATTGTCTCCGATTGAGTTGCCCCGCAAGTCCAATGTGGACAGAGTTGAGTTGGCTTTGAGTGCCTCCGCCAGTGCTATAGCTCCATCGTCCCCGATCATGGTCTCCTGCAAGTCCAAAGTGGTCAAAGTGGAATTGGTCTTGAGTGCCTCCGCCAGCGCTTGAGCCCCATTGTCCTCGATTGAGTTGCCCCACAAGTCCAACGTGGACAGAGTCGAGTTGGTCTTGAGTGCCTCCGCCAGTGCCTGAACTCCATTGTCTCTGATCGAGTTGTTGTTCAAGTTCAAATTGGTCAGAGTCGAGTTGGTCTTGAGCGTCTCCGCTAGTGCCTGACCTCCGTTGTCTCCGATCGAGTTGTCCTCCAAGTTCAAAGTGGTCAGAGTCGAGTTGGTCTTGAGTGCCTCCGCCAGTGCCTCACCTTCGTTGTCTCCGATCGAGTTATTCCCCAAGTTCAAAGTAGTCAGAGTCGAGTTGGTCTTGAGCGCCTCTGACAGCGCCTGAGCTCCGTTGCCTCCGATCAAGTTGTTGTTCAAGTTTAAAGTAGTCAGAGTCGAATTGGTCTTGAGTGCCTCCGCCAGTGCCTCACCTCCGTTGTCTCCGATCAAGTTGCTCCGCATATTCAAGGTGGTCAGAGTCGAGTTGATCTTGAGTGCCTCCGCCAGTGCCTCACCTCCGTTGTCTCCGATCGCGTTGTTCCACAAGTCCAACGTGGAGAGAGTTGAGTTGGTCTTGAGTGCCTCCGCCAGTGCCTTACCTCCGTAGTCTCCGATCGCGTTGTTCTGCAAGTTCAAAGTGGTCAGAGTCGAGTTGGTCTTGATTGCTTCCGCCAGTGCCAGAACTCCTTTGTTCCGGATCAAGTTGTGCTCCAAGTTCAAAGTGGTCAGAGTCGAGTTGGTCTTGAGTGACTCAGCCAGTGCCACACCTCCATTGACTCCGATCGAGTTTCTCCACAAGTTCAAAGTGGTCAGAGCCGTGTTGGTCTTGAGTGCCTCTGACAGCGCCTGAGCTCCGTTGCCTCCGATCAAGTTGTTGCTCAAGTTTAAAGTAGTCAGAGTCGAATTGGTCTTGAGTGCCTCAGCCAGCGCCACACTTCCGTTTTCTCTGATAAAGTTGCTCTGCAAGTTCAAAGTGGTCAGAGTCGAGTTGGTCTTGAGTGCCTCCGCCAGTGCCTCACCTCCGTTGTCTCCGATCAAGTTGCTCCGCATATTCAAGGTGGTCAGAGTCGAGTTGGTCTTGAGCGTCTCCGCTAGTGCCTGACCTCCGTTGTCTCCGATCGAGTTGTCCTCCAAGTTCAAAGTGGTCAGAGTGGAGTTGGTCATGAGTGCCTCCACCAGTGCCTGAACTTCATTGTCTCCAAGCGGGAAGTTGTTCAAGTTCAAAGTGGTCTGAGTCGAGTTGGTCTTGGGTGACTCAGCCAGTGCCAGATGTTTGTTGGATCTGGTCGTTTGCGATGTTGCAGACATGATCTCAGTGATTTTGCGGTCAGATAATTAAAAGGATAGGTTTAAGAGTGGCGGAAGATGGAAGCGAAAGACATGAAAGATAGAAGCAAGCAAAAGAGGATAGGGCGAAGTGACGAGGATTATAAATTTTTAAGTTTGACTCAGGATAGGGCGA
Source organism: Podila verticillata NRRL 6337 (assembly GCA_000739165.1). Lineage (NCBI taxonomy): Eukaryota > Fungi > Mortierellomycota > Mortierellomycetes > Mortierellales > Mortierellaceae > Podila > Podila verticillata. Next base: position 946,018 of record KN042419.1, read on the forward strand.
AGCACTTAATATTACAACTCTTAGATTTGGCGCCTACTAATGTTAATCTCAAATACTGGAGCAGATAAATCCATTGCAGACGACTTTAATTGAACAGGGTATTGTAAGCAGTAGAATAGCCTTGTTGCTACGATCTACTGAGATTAAGCCCATTGTTCTATAGATTTGTTCGTAAGAACAACATCTCTCTTCCTCTTCTTTTTTTCCAATGATACAACAATGGACCGCTTTGACACCCAACAAAAAAGAATTGGTACAAGGGCATCCATCCCTCCTGCTGTATGTGACATATGAACCAAATGAATGAAAAACAACACATAACACATTTTTCTCTTTTTTTTTTCTTGTCTCTCGCGTTTTTCAGGGGTGCTCTAAAATTGTGGTTACTTGCACTGCATTGTGTCGTGCGAGTGCGTTACTGCTGCATATGCTATTCGCGAAGACCTGATCAGTCAAAGTCAACATTTTCAAGACACTATGCACCACTCTCTCGTTTCTTACACAATCGTAGGCACCACCAAGGCGAGTCAGATCTCAAGAGATGGCCTCTCTCCATCGTCTCTATGCCGAGTTGTCTACAGAGGGACCCTCAAAAATTTACCTTTTTACCCTAGCGAGGAACGTCAATGCGGACTTTATTATCACACAAAGAAGCATACTCTCGCTTTTCTTGAAACACCATTGACCATCTTAGGCATTCTTGTTTCGAAGAGGCCAGAGTTCCAGGTCGTCTCTGTGTGGACTTTTCCTTTTTTTTTTCTTCTTTTTTCTCTATTTTTTAAACGGTTAATGAAGTAGTAAGTGATAGTCAAATAAACTTTAACAGGAGGCGGCATGGTATGGGGGCCGTTCAAAAACGAGTGCAAAAACGGGTGAAGAGAGCGAGAGCTGAGAGCAATTGAGTGCCAGAGGGAGATGGCAGGCAAGTCAAAAGTCCGAAAAAATGTATTACTTTCGAACTACGGCCATACACAACTATACTCTTCAAGATATGATCCATGAACTTGGGGCTATTCACTACATGGATCCGTTCAAGACCTACCATTGTCATAGACTTGATGACATATAATCTTTAGCTGTCAGTGCCTAAAAAAAAGCCTTCTTTTGATAGCACTAGGGTGTGTATATATCTCTCTCTAACCATACATAAAATCGCCATGCACCAAGAATCGTTGCTGAAGATATTGCGGCTGCTGGTTGCGATTCCGGATCATTCCGACAAGGTTGCCGAGCAAGGGCACGCCTGGTACTTCGACTTGGCGCGCCTGGAGGTCTGGCCGTGCTCTAGTCTGAAAGGCGCGGTCCGGGTACTCGAGCGATTTGTGGTCAGGACGCAGCTCAGGGTAGCCAAGATGAGGTACTTGAGCGGGGAGCGTTTCTTGGCCTGGTGGAGTGCGAGTTGGTCTAGCAGGCGCTTGAGCCTGATCCAGACGGTGATGATGAGAATCATGTTGTCTTTTTCTTAATGATATGACACCAGATGGGGTGCTGGGGATTTAGGGTCGACGCTGACGGAAGTGAATGAGAGAGAGAGTGTGTGTGTGGGAGAATGAAGGGAAGACAGAATGAATGGAGCTTTTTACCTCTCTTTGTTGACAACTCCCATCCGACAAGGTGGTTTCTCGGGAAGTGGCATTCCGTGCGCATGCCTAAAAGGGTCACAACGACTTCATCATTTTCCATCTTTTCCTTGAAGGTGTCCTTCCTCAATCTTGCTGTCCATCTTCTACTTTTGATCAACAAAATTCGGATGGCTTTATTCTCTTGACCCCCTCTTTTGCTCTCTCCTGCTGAAAAAGAGAGGCACCGTCATCATCGCTCTTACTTCGAGTGATCTCTTTGGCTGGTAAAGTCTCCTGTTGATCCTCTCAACAATTAAACATCACGCTGCCACCCGGATTTCGCAGAGACATCTCGAGCAGTTAAACAAAACATCGCGTTTATTAGCGACATCCTTGTGTGGCCTACAAACCTAAGTCTCCCTCAAATCCACATCACTCGGTGCTCCAAGAAGTGTGTGTAGATCCACGTGGCAAAACTGCCCATGCCAATCATCATCACCACTTGCACCAGCCCACGGCCAAGGGCCCCAAGCAGTCGCCCCATCAACTGGCCCAGTCCGAGAGGGTCCTCGCCATGGTCATACTCGCTCTTGGTTTCTTCGGGTAGGTCTGAGTTTTCTGTTGCTTTGGGTATCGGCGACTTCTTGGTCCGTCTCTTTCCAGTCCGTCTTTGCGTCGACAGGTGTGTGTTAGCTCTTGTGCTCGCGAGATCCGGGTCCAGTGCATCTTTCAGCGATGGTGGTCGAACACTACCATGTCCCGAGCCCAGACCGAGACCTACAACATGTCGATACGAGACATCCAACTCCTGGTGTCCAGGTGCAAGTGGCTGTTGTTGATCCGTGTGTGGCAGGGCACCCTCTGTCGCCCATCGCCTGATCTCCTGGACAAGAAACTCGATTCGCTGTTCTCGCTCCAACCCTTGTAGAGCCAGCTGCCAGGCCTCATGTCGCTCGCGCAGGATCCTTTCGAACACTTGGCTGTAAGGCTCAAGCATCTGTGCTGCTTTTGCCGAAAGCCTTTGTCGATCCTGGGTGTGAAGTTGTGCCAAGCCATATGTGGGCATTGCTCTCTGATGTTGATGAGGATGTTGTTGAAGAGGATGAGGCTGATCTGCGACAGAAGGTGGAGGACTGCTCTTATTGATACTGGTGGAGAAAGCCTGGAAGGATCCTGAGGCATAGTCGCCCAAGTCGGGGTACATTAGCTGAGGATTCTGGTGCCGTGGTTGCAGCGATCCAGACTCTTGAGAAGAATCTATTGAGAGACTTGCCATGAATGGGAGTCGTCTTCGCCATGACAGAAACTTGAGCGTCGTTTGGTGTCGCAAAGCAGGCAAATTCTCCGTGTAAATCCAGTGCCGTAAAGCATCCAGCTGGCCTCTTGTGTCAATGGACGTCGAAGACTGTGTAGATCCTTCGGTAGGGTGTCGCAGTTGAGCATTGTCGCTTCTGTGAATATCCAGATGTTGCACAGCGGCATCGGTCCGCCGTTCCTCGACATCGTTCCCTGATAACTTGAGCACAAATGGCGGTGTTGTAAAAACGTATGGTGACGGTACCTGAGCGTCGAGTACAAGTGGGGGCGGTGACAGTTCATCCTCCATGGCCAGTCTTGTCGAGAACAGTGAGTCTTGTTGTTCCTTGCTCTGTCCCATCCCATAGGCATAGATTTCATGCTCTCGTAGTTGTCGAATGATATCTTGTCGAACCGCAGTCACATCTGGTGACTGGGCATCGTGGGAAGAACTCAAGTTGGGTATCAACACGGGCAAGATGTTTACGAAAGGCTGAAGTCTGGCGAGGAACTGAATATCCAAGGCTGTAAGCTGATCTTCGATGACGTAGAGACAGAGGTCGACATGTGAGTGTGCACCCGTTGTGTTGTTGGCCAGGAACCGGCCCAGCGAGTCGTCACTGACAATCGACCGTGAAAAGAACTCATTTGTGGCCTGGAATTGGACACCCAGGTATGATATGACAAGATCCATGGCGCGTTGCGTGTTGGTGAATGAGTTGTATCCAGGTGTGTCAACAAAACTAAGAGAGGGAAGTGATCATGTGAGTAAAATCGAGCACCCATGCGCACTAGCCACCAAAGATGTGTCACACTGCCCCTTTCAAAATGGGCGAATGCGGAACTGGCAGGGTTGAATTTCTTCTGGGGAACACAATGCATGACGCTTTGACTGTTCAACTTACCAAATATTCTTGACGAGAATCTCCTGATGCATGTCCTGCTCGTCTAGTCCTGCTCGTGCCCACATGGGCAACACTGTCGTGGATGCATATCGTTCCACCAATGCATCGGCGGCAGCATGTTGCTGTTGCTGTTTGTGGCGACGACGCCGAGTCCATTCTATCGAAGGGTCGCTGGATTGACTCGACCGTGATTCGACGCCCGAGGAGAGTCCATGCGCGTCCATGTTGGACCCTGTATCCGAAGACCCTCCCTCCTCCATCACAGGGCTCTTTAGGAACTCGTCATCAAAGTCGTTGGCTATGATGCCCTCCCACTTGAACAACTCTCGTATCAGCCTCAAGTTCCAAGTCCGGCTCCGCCCTGCGACCATCATTTTCAGGAAACCCATCTTGTCCCCTTCGACGGTCGGCTCACGTGTCTTGACAAACATGGCCGAGGATGGCATAATGAGATTCAGGGATGACGTGGCTTGGTCGACCCAGAGCCCCGTCCGAGACGATGGGCGGGATGGGTGAGAGTAGTAGCCAATCGAGGGACTCGACACGAAGCTGAGAGGGGTGCCGGGCGCAGTAGGCCCATCCTCGTCCATGAGCGAGGATGGGTAGTGAATCGGCGTCCTTGCTGCTGATGACGATAGGGATGGCTGCGAGCAAGTGAGCGAGGGTGAGTTGGTGGGGTAGTGATGATGGTAGACATGACTATGCCCCTGGTGGTGATCCGGTATGTATCCACTCCCTTCAGTATCTGCGCTATTCAGGAAGGAAGTGTGGGTGTTGAGGTACTGTCGTGACTGTTCCGAGTCTTCGCTCCTGGTGCTTGTACTTGTGCTTTGACTGCTAGTGTTGGTGGTGCTGGCGCCATGTTGGTACTGGTTCTCTGGTACGAAATGATGATGGTATCGTTGAGACTCTATGGATGGACCTTGCGAGGCGGCATGAATCGAGTGAATATCCTCTAATCCCTCAAGGTCCTCTGGTTTTGTGAAGCGACGCATACGAGAGACGGGAGAGTGAGATGTGGGCAATCTACAGAGGGACTTGGTCTCGATATTCGTCCGTGGATGGTGGGTGGTTGAGACTGCGAAGTGAGGCGTAATCGTTACGATGGTATCCTTTTATTTGCTGCCGTATCAAGCAGAATATGAAAAAAGAAAAGGATGGTGGGGTCAAATATGAGGGACGAAAAGCGTCAAGCGGGAGAAGAGTTGTTGGGTGGAAAGCGCAGAGGTGACAGTGGTGATGGTAATGGCGGGGAATTGGGAAGAGGGACAATGTCAGCAAAGAGAAGGAAAAAAAAAAAAAAAAAAAAAAGACAATTGAAAAATGGAAATAGCGGCCAAGAAGAAATGCATGCATAAATGACTCACCGACAGACATGCTTTGGTGAGGACTTTAAGACCTTACTTTCACCCACCCAGTTCCATGTTCACTTCCTTTGCGTTTGTCCCAAATTAGCAATTTTCTGTTGCATTGAGATGTCTGTTTGCGCAGAAAACATGAAGGTCACTCGCTCTCCATGTACTCGAACCCGCAATTGTGCATTGGCTCGCAGCTCGAACATAACACAGCCTACTCGAAATATTGGGTCCAACTGAACGGAGGCACAAAAAAGGAGGGACGAAGCATTTGCTCGAGCACTCGTGACAGGACACGCACTGTAATATCCATAGTGTTATATTGCGTCAACAAATGGTAATGGCGATGCCGATGGTAATGCGAGATAGGGGTGGAGGGAGCAAGAGTTGAGCGAGGCATAGCGCAAGGTTGGTGGCAAGTGCATGGGCACTGTGGTTAAAATGGCAAATATTTCTATTGGGTTTCTTGGCGGTGGGACTATGTGGTTTAGCGGGCAAAGCCTGGGACTTCAAAGGTCTTGGCACGGGTAAGATATCTCGACATCAGCTTGAACACTGCTGGCGAGGTGTTGAGTGCGATCAGTGTGTTGTGCACCTTGGCAAATCCATCCGACTGGATCAGCTTGTTCAAGCTGAAGGCAATCGCAGTAGGGAACTATAAAGCATCAAAGGTATAAAATACATTAGTTGCGAACGTCGAGATGGTACATGATGACAAAGAATTCAAGAGAGTGGCTTACAATGGTCTCATGGTACCAGCGCTCGTGGTAGACACAGAGCTTGATCGACACCTCCATGGCCTTGTGGAGTTGACCCTCATCAGCATAGATCTCCAAGAGACGGACCAAAGCCTTGGCCGAGAACTTTTGGTCGACACATCGCTGGTACGCATCCTTGGCTTCATCTTTGTGGTGCAAGCGAGTAGCGAGGTCACCGTAAATCTCCCAGTCAGTGCCAGACTTGCGGTAAGGGGCCTGAACTTGGCGGTAGTGCTGAACTTCGGCGCGCCAGATGGTGTACTGGCGGAGATCCTCGTAGAGCACCATGAACAGGTTATCGAGCCAGCGGTCGCACAGACGCTTGTTGCTGAACGAGAACGAGAGCTCGACTGCATCCTCTTCCTTTTCCTCATCTTCCTCGGACGCAGCGGCAACTCTGGGCTTTTCAATGCTCTTGCCTTTGGGCTGCTCCACCTCGTCATCAGACTTAACCTCAGTCTCGGTCTCCTTTTCAGCGTCGTCCTTGTCTTCGTCCTGTTCCTTTTCGTCGTCCTTGTCATTATCCTCCTTGTCACTGCTCAAAGACAGATCGTCGAGCTTGATATCCTCCAGGGACAGATCGCCTTCGTCCGTTGTCTTCTCAAGAGCAGCAGTGGCAGCCTCAACCTTAGCTCTGGCCTCCTGCTCGGCCTCCTCCATTTCGCGCTCACGCTCAGACTCGGTCGAGATCTTGATAATGGGGATAGGAGTACCATTGGGGGAAAGAAGCTGCTCCCGTGCGGGCACTTCGACGTGGTGTTCCTCGTCGTGGTGGATGCTTCTAGCTTTGCTGCCCTTGCGGACACTCTCCTCTGCCTCCTTCTGCATGCGATACTCTTCTTCCATGACAAAGACCAATGAGCGGCAGCGCAACAGCTCATCCCACCCAATCTTGGAGACAAGGCGAGTCAACAGTGCATATGCACTGGAGAATGTTCCGCGGAGAGAGGGAGCTGGGAGACGGAGCAATGCGGGATCAACCTACATTAAATAAAGCAGGTTAGAAGGCTGTTCCAAAGCTAGATATAGCGGAGATATTTCTTCCGCCCCTCAAGTACCTCGTGCTCGCGACCAGTCTCGTCGTCAATCAGTCCCAGATCGATATCAGCACGGATGGGCAAGTGGGCCTTGGCGGGCTTGGGCATTCTCTGAAGGTCACGCTCGTTGAAAGTGAACATTGGGCAAGAGTTCAAAGTCAAAAGAGCCTAAAATTGTCATATAAATAAAGTTAGCGCCTTTCCTTGGGCGTAATCAGCAAACGTGAAATACAAGATCGCCACGTACACTCTCATAGTCTCCCAGATCGATGTAGACCTCGGTCAGCTTGGCCCAAGTAATGAACTCTGAAGGAGCACAGTTGACTGCCTGCTTGGCCAGTCTCAGAGCCATCTCCAACTTGCCCTTGCCACGCAAGAAGTCGGCCTGGACGTGAAGCAAGGCGTAGCTCTGAGGGAACTGCTTCAGAGCCTCGTACAAGACATTGATAGCTTTGAGCTCCTCGTCTAGTATGTGTTGGAAGAACATCCTCTCCTGTTAGTATGTTGATCTTCTAGGAATGTCTCCCGAACAAGAAATACTCGATCCTGTCTGTCAAGTACCTGTTCCAATATATGCTTGGGCCAACAAAGAAGCTACTTCTGGCTCGCGCTCAAAGATTCTCTCAAAGAACTTGACTGCGAGATCGAAGCGGAAGCTCTCTTGACAGTACTTCATAATGGCAGCAGTGAGGTGGTTGTTGACGATGGTGGGAACCTGAATCTCAGGGTTGCTTCCGAGGAGCCAGCCACGGAAGAACATCTGCTCAGCTGCCTCGAAGAAGCGCTTCTCTGCTGCAGTGTCGGGGATGGGGTCGAGTTTGCGGAATCCTGGGATGCGGTAGTTGGCATCATCAGAATACAGAATGGAGCGAAGCATGGCCGTGATGTAAGTCTCCTGCCAGATGGCTGCTGTTGCTTCCTGTCTGTTGAATGCGGCAAAAAGTCGACACAAAAATGTCAAATGGGCGGGTTAGAGTGGGCTAATGCATGCTAGTGAGCACTTTTTTGCTTTTCTAATTTGGATAGACCAACGGCTGATGTCAACACTACCTTTCACCACGAACGTTGACCGCATAGCTTTCAACACCTCCTGGAATCTTGACCTCGACTCGAACATCAACACGGGAGAAGGCGTTGTAGCAGCTAAAAGATCCCAAGTAATAAATAGATAGAGTATGAGTGGATCTAGATCAAGAGTCTCTTCGCTACAAGAACGAGTAATCGAAAGCGGAGGACTAGTTGACCTACCAGTACACTCCCGATCGAATACGCCAGGAAGCCCCCTTTGAGAACCAGGCATGTGCCTCGTCCTATAGGGCAATAAATAAAAAAAATAAAAAAAAGGCCGAGAGTTCATCCTTGTTAGCCTGCAGGGTAGGAAATGAACCGTTCTCGAACGCTCATTTAAACAGGTGCGCTATTTATAAACCTGGCGCCCAAACCCTCCACTTACCAAGGCATAGGTCAGCGAGTTCAAGTAGGCCGCCAAACTGGCCGAGGACGAAGCGTCAATGCCGGAGACATAGTGATAGGAGCTGGTCTAAGGCATAGAAAAGATAGTCGGACGTCCATTAGTCCTAGTACAATGGATGATACGTGTCCATCTGTCAATGGCTCTCCTTTCTTAGAAAAAGAACCGGCACATACTTCCTTGACACCTGGTTTTGCATTGACTTTGATGATGTGGCACAGATCAGGAGCACCCAGTTCTTTGAATGTACCTATTCAGATGAATGAGGAGAAATGTTAGAACTTTTGTTCATCCACAGGCGTTGGGGTTGTTTTGGTGTGACAAGACAAAGTCAACGAAAGGCTTCCTGGACGAGTAATAGGATGTAGGAATGCGCGTTCAAAAAGAAGACATGGAGTCAGGCTGCGTATGCATCTAGGATGTGGAGCATGAATAGATTACCGAGGGCATCTGTTCTAGCCTGGAGAGATTCGCCGAGCTCCTTCTCGATGAACTCTGGAATGTCGCGCAAGGTGTCTGCCATGGCTGGTTATTTGGCTTTGAGGAAGATGAGCTGGTTTGGCGCTGATAGAGAGTCTAGGGACGACAACGATGCTGTTGGGAGGGACGGTTTGAATGAGTGTCGTCTATGGTTCCAGCCAGGAAGGAATAAAAGATGAGAAAATAGGGTTGTGATGAAGAAAGAGGAAAGGAGGCGAGGATGATGGTGGATGTTGGTGATGAGCCAGCCAGGTGTAGGGCAGCTATTTAAATGCGGGGGTTCAGTGCACAGTCAATTAGACGTGGCGAATGCAACAAACTACGTTTAATTGAATGGACCGAGGAAAAGTTGGGCACAGCCAGAACGACGCAGCAAGACTGATCAACCTCGCGCCAGCGCCTTCCACAGCACACATCCACTTACTCACAACCACCCTCCACACCACAGACATTCTCATTCCCATCTCACAATGGCACCTGTCAAAACACGATCCTCAGGGAGACACAGCACACACAATAGTTACAAGGCAGACCCAGAAGACACCAACGACGACGACGACTTTTACGGCATGCGCGAACTCAAACATCAGCTCGCAGGCCTGAATCTCCAACTCAAAGACACCACCGGCGATGGTAACTGTCTCTTCCGTGCATGTGCTGACCAGTACACTGGGAGTGAGAGGGACCATGCTGCACTGAGAGCAGAGGTCTGCAAATACATTGCGGACAATGCAGACCATTTCGAGTCATTCATGGACAACGAGACGGTCGAAGCCCACGTTGCACAGATGCGCAAGAATGGCACTTATGGTGGCAACATTGAGCTCGTCGCTTTTGCCCGATTGAAAAAGGTCGACATCAAGGTTTACCAACCTGGGTACATCTTTGTCATTGAGGGTGTCGATGTTAAGAAGGAAGGATCCACCCCAGGCCAACGCCCTGTCATGCACATTGCGTAAGATGTATTCTCTTTTATTGGCTTTCTACGTCGTCGTCGTCGTCGTCGTCGTCGTTTGGACAAGCCAATCAATCCCCTCGGATATACAATTTTTTCATTTTGTGTACGCACCCCCACATTCTCATGACCTAAACAACCTTCCTTTACATTTGGCCTCCCCCCAAAAAAACAGATATCACAGCTGGGAACACTACTCTTCTATCCGCAACATCGATGGCCCACACGAGGGGTTGCCAGAGATCAGTCCCAAGGTTGTGCTCCAGAACCCACTCGCCAAACTCACCAAAAGAAACCCACCAAGGCCCATCGAGAGGCAGATCATGAAGATGACGGACGAAACTGATCTCGAGGTCGTACGGGAACTATTAGAAAAGTACAAGGGCAATTTTGATGAGGTGGTCGGCCACATCATCGAGAAGGCCTACAAGGATGAGTACGGAGATGAGGAGGACGACAAAGGCGAGGCGCCGGAAACTGGAGACGAAGACAAGGATAAAGATAAAGAGTCCAAGTCTGAGGCGTCAAAAGACAAGTCCGAGTTTGATGCCGCAGCAAAGGTGAACGAGAACATTGCCGAAGACAAATCACGACAGGGTTTACCAGACACAGACACGACAGAGAAGGATGCATCACCCGACCTGTCACCTTCGCCAAGGAGCTCCACAGCCAGTCCTGCACCGTCGTCGCCATCAAAAGAAGCGAGATCAGATACGCCACCAATAGAACCGGCCAAGAGCATTGTGCCTACGAAACGGATGTCGAGCCGAGAGAAGAAGGAGCAAGCTAAAAGGAATCAGAAACTCAACAGGAAGAACAAGGGCAAAGTGGAGCCATCGCCATCTAGCAGTGAACACAGCTCCCTATCAGCAACGCCCTCAAGCAGACCAAATGGTGGAAGTGTATCTAGTCCTGGCAGCATGCGCGAACTATTTGTTTAGCTACATAACTTTCTACGAAAAAAATAATCTAATTCTATCTATCAAAAGTTGCAAACAGAAAGTCGTCACCAACAAGCTTAGGTCGATGAACTGACGACATACAAACGTTGCGATTTGCCGAACAACGAATTTCAGTATTGAAGAAAAAAGAAGATATGCAGGTGGGAATACGAGATACGTCAACATCCGCAAGGGCCCAACTTTTTTTTTTTGCTTTGTTTAAACGCGAAGAGTCGCGTTGCTTTGGAAAAAGAGAGTTTGCCCTGAGGTACTTTTGTGCTGTGCGATTCGGCAGATTATGCTGGTCACCCTTTCCATCTGGTTTGCCAAATGTTTAACGAGGCAACCCTTTACAACAAAAAAGAAAGAAAGGAGAAGCGATTTAAGCTAAGAAACAATAAAGAAGGAGGTGGAGGCGTGCGAGGAGGAGGAGAGAGAAGAATATCCGGCAGGAGACACCGAGTGGAGGCAAAATAAAAGATGCACAAAAAACCGGGGTGGCATGATTTATTCGTTGTTCAGCGGATCATGGCCGTCTTGTCTTTGTCTTCCAGGAGATATCACAACACACGAGAGAGACAGTAAAAAAAAACAAGGACACGCACCTCAAGGCCAGATGTAAAGGAGGTGTGTAAAAGTAAGCAGAGAAAGAGTGGCCTGCTCGCCCCAGGAGACAGTCGACAGAGAACATAAATCCAACTGGTCGTGAGCGCGACTGAGAGTCCATAAGAGGGGATCGAAGGAGAAGGGATTCGAAGACAAAAAGAGAAAAAACCAAAAAAAGAAGATCATGCACAATGGTCGAGATGGCGTTTATTATACGTATCATCAGGCGGCCTAAAGACGGCAGCAAAGACGGCGAACAATGTGAAAAAAAGAAGGGGACATAAACATGTTAACATAACGCGACTACTGTTGTCATCCCTCGCCCAGCGGTATCCACGCCCCGTAGAGCAGAAATATACTAAGCAGAATAAGAGCCAGCTACACATGGCGGGTGAGCCAGTGAAGACAAAACAACAATAACAACTACAAAAAAAACAGGAGTTGTGCACAATGAGAAGAGAGAATGGGTTACAGTTGCCTAATGAGCAATGAGAATAGATAGATGTGTCAATGCTTGGACATACGAAGAGACAAGGAATGATAGGATCGCCATCGCTCGGGTCGAACAAGCGATAGATAAACATACCCACACCAGACTGACAATGGTCTCTGTGTCTCTGTGTCGATAAGTGTGCTCATAGAAATTATAAACAGGCATTGGCATTCAGGAGTAGAAAAGGAAAAGAAAGAGGAACAAGAAAGCATCAAGAGCAGTTTTGTTTGACGCTAGAAACTGGTTTTGTCGTACCTTGCTCTTTGTAACCATGGCAAGGTGTAGTGTGAGCAAAGCATGGTGCCTGAATGCTCTCTCGCCTAAATGTGGTTTGTCACCTTGACTTGGGCCCGACATACGAAAATGCCCGGCCAGAGTTACGGTGAGGATGATTGAGAGTTTTTTTTTCTTTTCTTTTGACCGTCCATTTTTGCGGCTTGGGACAAAGTGGTTCGGCGGTCAGTTCAGATCAGCTCCGAGAGGCAGGTCGGGTGAAGTCGAGGTTGGAGCGAATGTTAAGAAGAGTGCATATCACAGATAGTAGATGCCCAAGGGTTCTCTATGCTTTCACTGTCTCTCGATGGCCTGGGACAGATTGGAATGGAGCCACCCGGCGGTCCTGTTATCCCATTTCAGAATAAGAGCTGCAAAAAAGCATACCTTGGGAGAAACAAGTAGCTGTGTTGTCAGTGTAGTTGTCTGACACATCCGCCCGATAGCAAACATCCAACCGACACACACACACAAAGCGTGTGGAATGAGAGAGTGATTGAGCGTAGTTCATGATTCCCAACGTTGTCGGAGTCTTGTCTTCCCTCAACTTCAAACCGTGGACTTTTTCTTCGATTGTGGCTATGGCATGGTACATGAACATTCCATGGAACAATAGAGGGCAGAAATAGCTCGCACGCACAAACACAACATAAACTCACACGAGGTGAACACAAACACCCCACTGTCACCATGCAGTGCAGTGCAGCGCATTGTGCAGACACTACCCAACACTGTTTCCTAAGCAACTAATAATAAAACGAAGATGCGGACATAAATACACTCAGTCCAAATTGCATAGTTGGGTGCAGCATGTCAAACTGACGGTAAAGAATAGATGACAAAAGTGGGGCATCAATTGGGCAGAGCGGCAGAGAACAGTTTTGCAGCACCCATCATATAGCATTCGACCATTGGTGAAGACACGATTTTTTTTTAGTATTTTTGAACTTCATGGTTTTCCGTGTTCTGCTCTTTCTTTTTTTTTTTATTCTTCCTTGTTTTCTGTTCTGTCCTGTCCTTTGTTCTTGTCCTTTGTTCTATGTTCGCCATTCGCCCTTTCATTCACATTCGCCCATTCCTTTTCCCTTTCTTTTTCATTCCTCTCTCCATTTCACGACCACCAACTGGCTTGTTATTCCCATGCCATTCATAGTCAACAGCAACCTGTGAAAATACGCAACACATCATCTCGGTGTCTGTTGCATGAGCATAGACACGCTCTTACACATTTGCTTTTTAACTCTCTGCCTTCCATTCATTCCTCCTTCTGTTTCTTCTTTTCTTTTTTCTCACGACAACAACGGTGAACACTCTTGTCTTGACGACTGACAGAGCACATTTTTTCAGTTCGGATCGTTGTTACTGTTGTCCCTGGTTCCCCACCATCATCATCTCATCATCATTTTCAGCCTAATCCATATTCAGGGACTATCCAACTGATCCGCCCCCCCCCCCTCTCTCTCTCTCTTTCTCTACCTCTCATCGTTTGTCCACCTCACATCTTCTCATCGCCCTAATACACCTGCCTTCCTCATTTTCTTTAATTTCCCTTTCATCTTTCGACCTTCCGACCTTTCGGCCAACAGAAAACCACATCCTACCTACACTTGTTTCTGTGCGTTGAGTGTGTATGCGAGCGAATGTGGCGAGCTTGCTTTTAATTTTCCATCTCGCCTCTCGTTGTGTAATTATATATCTTGTTTGATAAATAACGAACAAAAACAAAAAGAGACGATCCCTCCCTCCCCCACCTTCCAACCTTCTTACCTCTGCCTTCCTGGGAATATTGTTTTTGCTGCTATTTTTGATCAGCATTCCCTCTCCACAATCGCCTTTCTCCATCTTCCATGCAATCCATCCCGCACGACTCCCATTCAGAGTCATTTCCATCCAAAGGTAAGAGAGACCCATACCTACGGCGATTTTTTCCTATTGTGCTCTCCTTTTTTTTTTTTTTTGTTTCCATGCCATATGCCATATGCCATGCCTTAGTATCCTATTTCAATTCTTCGTGCGTTAGTTTTTTGAGCAAAAACAGCCTTCCAACTACTGTGTGGTCAGCAACAACAACTACTACTACTACTACTACTACTACTACTACTACTACTCTATCTCTACTCACTCTCCATATTTTACACTTGAGCCAACGCTCTTCATTCTAATGTAATTGTCAATCACAAACCATTTATTCACTCCATTAAGAGTGTGGTGATGGTTGGGTGCTGTGGGGGACTAGGGCAAAGAATTTAAAGCTTAAAAAGCATAATGGTCTCGCAATCCTTTCCCTCCCTTTTAAACACACATTCTTGAGCTTAATTTGTTTCCCTGTTTCCTTTTGCGGGGGACTGTCGTTCCTGGTTTGTGGCACCATTGGCAAAGAAGTCCTGTTTCTTATTCACACACACATATGGGGCTGTGTGTGTGAGGTGCATTCTGCTAATGGTGAATGGCGAATGGTGAATGGCGACATTTCTCTTGGAGGGTGTAAATTAAGCTGCACTTGGATGCGTGAGCTAAACAATTCCAATCACTTTGTGCTTCATTCACTGTCCACACAATACAGATAAAAAACATTCGTCCTTCCAGAAGTTCTCGATTCTCAAGAACAAGCCAAAAGCAACCGAGAAGGAACTACCTCCAACACCATCTGACACATACACGGAAGAAGACACTGAAGCAACAGAAACAGGAACGCGATCGAGGATGCAGCCTACACTCGGTCACCCGCCACTCTCGTCTCCATTGGGACTGCAGATCCCATCCCACACAACTCAAAGAGATGCGTCTGGCCGCATCTCATCCTCAGTCTCTACCTCTTCGCTATCCTCCTCAGGGTCATCAACACTTTACGGCAATGACTCCGATGAACAGCTGCACCTCAGCCTCGACACCCTCAAGTTTGGCAAGACACTCAGATCTTCTTCCGCCACGAGCTCTCCCACGGGATCAGATTGCACCCGAAATAGCCCACGGGACGAAGACATGGATATCGACCTGGACTCTGACCACACGGCAGAGTCATCTCCCATCAGCATGAGCCATAATACATACATACCAACCTCTGTTGGGCTATACCTCAACACTGCCGGAAGCAGATCCAACTCTACACCTAATCTTCATGCTGTCAACGATTTGCTTGCCTCTCCGGTCAACAGTCCTCCAGGATCACCAAGGATGCCTACTCCAGTTGCCTATTCTTCGCCACCATTACTGTCAATAGAGCCATCTCGCCATGCAGATGAAGACAACATGGCCATCGTCCTCTCCCCACAAAGTTCGCCAGAGTCATCTCCAACACTGGCTTCCCGCCCCTTACCCTTGCCCATCACTCCTCCCACTCGTTCACCGCGACAGCGAGTCAACACGCCCACCCCCACACCTGTTTCGCCTCTCGTTCCAAGGGCCCTCACATCCGCCAAGAACATGACAGTGAATCGCAACTCAGTCATCACCCTGTTCGACACTTCCTCTTCCATGACTCTTCCTACAGATCTTGGAAGAAAAAGCGTGCCACTCGAAGTCCCTGGAGTGCCAAACATGCAACGTCTTTCAGGGATGTTTGTGGAGGCACCCATGGACGCCAACGCATCCTCTATGACCCTAGCAGAGTTTCGACTGTATGACGTCTATCCCAAGAGGCAACGGCGACTGTTAACTCATCTGCAACGACTGGACAGTCGTCTGCATGAAGAAGGCGTCTTGAAGAAATTGACCAAGGAGCAGCTCAAAGGAAAACCTGGTAGGTTGCTCTCCGTAATCAGCTAATTTTGAAGTCATGAAAGCACGCTCACATATTTGAATTTGGTGATTTTAGACAAGGAACTCCTGAAACCGGACCGCAAGTCGATGAACAATATCAAGAAGAATGGACAAGGATTTATGGCTCAAAGGATGCCGAGACTCCTTCAGTCAAGAAAGATCAAGAGACGGACCCGCCCAGGTAACCATTGGTGAATTTATTTGGCGTGATACTTGGTAGCGTAATTTAACACGTCTGCACCCCCCACACAATAGTTATTCTGAGCAACATCGAAATGGCCATAAAGGATAAGCAACCAGAACTGGCAATGCAATACATTGCTCTGCTTCCATCGAGCGCACTCAAGAAGAGAAAGAAAAAGGGATACTCGGAGCTCAACAACTGCATGCTACTGGCTATGATCTACCGCATGGAGCGTGTGGCCATTGAGTTGGTGGATCGCGGATTCCCTTCGGATGTCAACTACCCAATCCTTGGGCGTTCGCGTGACGACAGCTGGATGAGATTAGGAAAGAAACCGTCGTTTGAGTACCCAAGCTACTTTCTCGTCGCTGTAGGACTCGGCATGGGTCACTTGGTCAAGGCCATGATCAAGGTAGGATTCTCTGTTCAAAGGAGTCATATTCGTGTTACCCCAAATTAACCTCCCTTTTCTTTTCCTCCCAGAATGCAAACCTTAATCAAGCATGGTACGGGCTGACACCACTGCTCCTGGCGACTACTTTGAACGAGTGTACCAGTGCCACATGCCCACCACCCACACTCCCTCCAGCCAAGCTGGCAAGCATGCTCTCCAAGGGCCAGAATGTGCGACTGGACTTTGCATCACAAACACTCATCAGTCAACTACCATCCTCCTTCAACAAATCCACGGACTCGCCCAAAATACCCAATGATGCACCCTTCCCACAAAGCATTGTCAGCATGCTGCTTGAGTACGGAGCCGACCCAAACCTCGGAATTACATTGCAGCAGTACGCATGGGCGAACAAGATCAAGGGTATGGGCGTGATGCGTCGTCGCAAGTCAGAAGGAACAACTGGCGCATCAAACTTGGAGAAATTGGACAACCCTATGGAACATGTCATTGCAGCAAAGCGGCTCCAGAGCGGGCGGCAATGGATAGGCCCGTCCGAGCTCAAGGAGAAGAAGGCGGCACGGGTCCAGCAAGAATCCACACCCAAGAAGCGGTTCTCGAGTGAGATGCAAGAATACTGGAAGGGCAAATTCATTCACCCTGTGGAGCTGGCCATCGCTTCAGGAAACTTGGATTCAGCAAGATCCATCATGCAAAGGCTCGGACCCAACTCACTCAAGAATTCATCGTTTGGGATGCTACTCCAGAACGACGTCATGTTGACCTTGTCGCTAGTCAAGTCTGGATGTCCAGCTTCACAATATGATATTCATGGATGCACCCCTTTGCACTTGGCTGCTCGCCGAGGTCACATGGAGATGGTGATGGTGCTACTTCAGCTCGGTGGAGATGTGGATGGTCAGGGCGAACGGCAATGGACACCACTTCACGAGTCGATCAGTCAGAACCATGTCGCAATCTCATCGCTCCTGGTTGCTTGTGGCGCCGATCTGGAGGTCAAGAACGCTGCAGGCGAAACTCCCGAGGATCTTGGTAGACGCCGTGGACTCTCTCCCGAAGTTTTGGCGAGCCATCTAGGTAAAAAAAAAAAATCTCCTGTGATGCCTTCAAAGTTTGATTTTGCCTGACATGTTTTATTCGTGTCACTTTAACCTTAGACCCCACAAGAGCAAAAGATAACAATTCTGCGTTTTTGCTGTCATTTGCCAACAGTACTCCTCAAGAGACCACCGTGTCCACAGGGTCACTCTCGAGGCGGTCCACAACTGTGTCTCTTCAGATGAGCTACGAGCAGCTTTCGGCTAGTGCGCTCAAATCTCTGTTGATGCTCTCGTCGAGTGACAACCGTCATTTCAACTTTGACCATAATCGCAGGTCACAGACGTTCCACAGTGTCTTGGACAAGAGTAACATTATGACGAGTCCGGATTCGCGGTCATCATCTCCCACTACCAACTCGCCCGATTCTCCACTGGACAACTTGTTATCACCCACACGCAGTGGCAGCATGAACAACTTCAGTGTCAACAGCGATAAAAAGAAGAAAGTTCGCGGGTTCCTGAAGAGTATCTTCAACAAGTAGGATCCATCCCTAATCTAGCCTATTTATGTAACCAATATACCAAAGCCGCGATGCTTGTTTGTGCTATAAACTCTTACTCTTGCCTATCAGCAAGATATTTGGCTCACCCACTGTTAGTTGTTTTTTCTTTCGCTTTTATTCTTCTTCCTCCACCCAGCTTACCCATACTTTCTTAACCTTTGCTTCTCTCTTCCCCTACCACAACTCTTTTTCTTTTTCCCACCAAATTCTTTACCCGCAAACCCATACAAACAAACCAACCTCCCTATGTCGTCTTCCACTGCCCAGCAAGGCCGAGACGTGGGCGAGTCAGTCCTCGCAACCGCCACGGACAAGACCAAGTCGCTGTACTCCAAGGCGACCAACAATTGGCTCGTCGCCAGCTACGTGCGCCCTGCCGGAACCAAGGTCAAGGGCTTGTACGACCGCTGCCCCATCCTCATCAAGGTCACCTTGCTGGCGCTCGCAGCGCTGTCCGCCATCCCCCTCGCCTGTTTCTTTGGCTTCATGGCCATGGTCACCGCCGGATGCCTCATCGTTGGGGGCATCGCGTTCACGATTGTTGAGGTGGGTCTACATCTTGTAAATAAGCAAGTTTCGTCTCTCGATATGTCTTTGCTTTCTGGTTTATTTTTGCGATGTTTTTCTTGCTTGGAACGCTATAATGAAGGGTGCACGCCCCAGATAATGAGAGGGAACCTAAACGAGATGTTGCACGTCATGATGATACGAACTTATCCCGGAGATATTGATGGCCATCACCTCACGCATATTCGTTCTATCACAATTTGATTTTGTTTGCGCATGGTTTTTTCCATATTTAGGGCGGCTTCGCGACCTTTGCCTCCGCGTTCCTGATCCCGACCTTGGGCGTTACTGGCCTGATGGCATTCGGCGTGGGCATGACGGTGCTGGTGGCGCGTGTTTGCTACAAGATGCTGATGTACGGCGTTGGCTTCTTCAAGAGCCCCGACCTGAAGGCCGAGGCCGAGAAGCGCTCCAAGGACATGATGCACCAGGCGGGCGAATATGTTCGCACACCTATACCTTTGTCGACGGGAGGACGATGATGAAGTGTGTGGATGTGTTATCAAGAGTCGTTCCTTTTTTCTTTTTCTTTTTTTTTTGGCTTATCTACCTTTTTGAGAAGAAAAAGCGACCTTTTGCATTCACTTTGCCTTTCTTTTTTGCGTGAAAACATATCACATATTCTTTTGTTTCTTTTTTGGAGACCTAATCGCAAGCACAGCACCGACACGAAGAATAAACACAAGACGTGTTGTCCTAGGATAGTTTATGGAAATGAGCTAGGTTTGTGTTCATGTTTTGTGCGATCGAATACCTAGGGCGGTGCCTTTCTCCCTCTCTGGCTTTGACAAAGCAACGCCTCATCACTCGGCGTAGAACTCGTTTTATGTCGTCTTCCTACCATTTCCCTTTCTGACTCTTGAGCCCGCATTCAGGGCAATGACAAGGCGACTGAAAATAAACACTTTGGCCAACCCTTTACTTCCGAACACTTCCACCTCCCTGACTTTGTATCGTGTCACGTCCATCGCCTACCTTGCAGGTCATATCCTGCCCTGATATGTTCTCTCTTACTCTCTCACACTCTCACACACACATAATCCCCAATGACAGCAACAAAACATGAACCGGCTAAAAATCGTTCTTTTCCTTCCTTCCTTTTATTCCTTCTTCCCCTGGAGTCTGCCGTCATTCTGGCCTATCGGAGTCATCGTATCTTCTCCCCCTATTTTGAGAGTAGCCAAAAGGTGTCATGGATCACGTTTCCGAAACGACTTTTCTTTTGTTTGGACTTTGGATGACGACGGATACTATGGAGTATAGTACATGTGGTTCTTTTGAAGAAAGAGACAAAAAAGGATACATATCTTGCACGGGTGCGATCCCATGTTGTGTCATAATAATAAGAAGCTCATCAGCTTCAGGACAAACAGACAGAACGACCGACCGACCGACCGACACACGGACAGACAAACCGACCGACAGACAGACAGGCAGACAGACAGACAAACGAATAGACAGCAACATGGGCGATCCGACATCCATTCATACAACATATGTCTTGCTGTCGAGCCGCTTTGTGCTGTGTGCTGGTGTAAACAACTAACGGAATTGTGTCAGTGTTTGTTCGAATGGATGGAATAGCGGTTTGAAAAATATAAAGTGCGCTGTTGGTCATCCCCCCCCCCCCCACACCACCCCCCTTTTTTTTCGTGCCGTTTGCTTACTTACTTTCTTACATATACGTTCATTCCTTCCACGCTTTCGCTCCCAATACTGGACACATGGAGAGACATGCGATGTAATGGCGCATCCCCAACTTGAAGCCCAGAGTGTGAGCACAACACAGATTACGATCGTGCGCAGGATGGATGGAAGGATGGCTTGGGATGGATGATAGGAACTTCAGATAGGTCAAGCATGTGGACTGCAAACAAGGCAGACAGATAGTCCCGGCTCATCGTTCATATTTCATTTCATTCCATTTCTTGCCAGGCTGGCTGAGGATGGGCGAAGGGGTGGAGGAGAACAGAGGAGCGGAGGAGTGAGAAGGAGTGAGTGAATGAATGAGCAGAGGAGGAGAAGAGAGGAGAAATGTATGGTTCAAAGGTGGAGGCGGTGAGAGCACAAAGGGAGACACACACACAGACTGTGCGTTCGATTGTTGTGTTTTTGGCGCTTTATTTCTCCCTCCTTTCGACTTCGTCATTTCCATATTCCTCATATTCTGGACCTTCTCCCTTGTCTTCTGTTCCTTCTTCCTCTTTCTCATCTTTCTCTTCTTTCTCTTGTTTCTCTTCTTTCTCTTCTATTCCTGTTGCCATACCCTCCTCCCTCCAGTCGTGTATCTCTACCGTTCATCGCAACCACTTTTTTATCTGTGATACCACATTATCTGTGATACCACACTTTTTTCTTTCTTTCTTTCTTTCTTTCTTTGTGCGTGTGGATTTGAAGAAAACATTTCCACCCTCGCCTCGCCTCTCCTTTCTCTCTCTCTTCCTATTCCTCGGAGGTACTCCCTTATACCGTTATACCCAGCCAGAGCTCCTTCCACCTCCACGCAACAACCACTTTCACGACAAGGGCCTGCATCCTCACTCACTTCAACAAGCCATCGACAGCTTTGCATCCACACTCTCCATCAATATAAATCATGGGCCAGAACCAAAGCGTGGAAGAGCCCTACCATAGACGCCACTACAATGTTACCGACAAAAAGATCCAGCGCCAAAACTCACTCTCGCTCTCCTCGCCCAACCTCCTGGGCGATCGTCGCGGCAACCTCCAGCGCGCCAACACTCTCCACACAGGCGCACTTGTAGGCCGACCTTCGATGAGCGGGCCATCCTCAGCAACATTCCCTACCTCTCCCACAAAACTGATACTCAGCGAAAAGGATAATGGCAGTAATATCAACCCAAGCGAATCAAACGGTGCTGGCCACCAGAACTCGTTTCTGCGACTGCTTCCCATCGAGACCGAGCTCAAGTACTTTGACTCTTCGGATGACGATACCGACGATACCGATTCAGCAGACGAGTACGGCGACGATTACGAACAGGACAACGTCGAGGACATGCACTACTTGTCGGGCCAGCAACGGATGGACATGTCTAGATCACCGTCGCTGATGGACCGGGCACTGCACGTCAACTCGCGACTAAGCCGCACAGACTCGTATGAGCACCACCCCAGAGAGAGCTTGGACTTGCAGAACGCACAGGAGGAGGAGCAAGAAGATTTGTCGTATCTGTCACCCGTGTCAGGTAAAGGAAGCATGGGATGGGTTGGGGGGCTGAAGTGCAAGGGAGACAAGGCGTGGGATGGTAGACTACGGGGAGTGAACGGAGGAGTGAACGGGGGAGGTGCATCTTTGTTGATGGGTGTTTCGGTGGTGTACAGCAGTGGTACATGACGAGCACATGGACGGTGGGAGCAATATTGGGCGAGGCGAGGGAGTATCTGTTTTGATGTATCCCTTCGCTTTCCTTTTCTTGCTTTGCTCCCCCCTTCGTTATTTTGAGAAAAGACCAAGAAAAGGCATTCCTGAGTCCTCTGAGAGAAAAGCGGACTAAAATAACCAGGGCTTTGCTCTCTTTTCCTCTTGCTTACGAACTGTTTCCTTTCTTCTTTGGTCCAAAAAAAAATAGGATCGATCCGTGCCCTCAAACGCCAAAGTAACACCAAAAAGCACTCGTTCGAGCATGGGACCATCGACCACAACCACCCCTCCTATTTCGAGGAACCCATGTCCACAGACATGGACGACGATCGATACCAATACTCGCCAAAACAACGCACATCCGACAATAATGCCATCAACTCTGCCAACACCAGTCCAGTTGCTATCAAGAGTGCGTTCCTCGATGCAATTCGGGAAGAAGTTAACGAGGAATCCGTCCTCAAAAAGAAGAAAAAGAACAGAAAATCGGATCTGGCCAGGGCGAGTCTGGAGACCAATAGGAGCAGGACGGGCATTGACATGATCCCAGGACAGCAAAGGAACGGCCTCAGTGGTGTCAGCCAGGCCACCCAACCCTCCCACACAGCCACCTATTACGGTCTGGACTCACTTGCATCTGGGAAGGAGGAATCGTCAATGGAAGAGAGTGTGGCACAGCTGGCTATTTCTGAGCCACGAACAGCCACACAAGGGGGAGCAAGACAGGGAACACAGCCCAGCTTGCTGTCCAAACAAGTTGGGGAGTTGGATTCGCGAATCAATGAGATGGAAATGCTGGTTACATACAAGCTGGTTAACATCGAGTCCAAGGTATGCAACCGGAAGCCCTTTTCTATCATAGTGAGAATCACAGGAGAGACATCCACCAGCACGCACACACATTAATGCGGTATTTTTTGTACTGTTTGCTAAACTATAGGTGAAGGACCTGAACGAAGGACAGGACACCTCAAGGACAGACAACGCATCCACGACCAACTCAACTACTTCAGAGGATGTCCTCTCCAGCTTTGCGGAGGGAAACACCCCAGATGGCAACCCCTCCTTCACACTGGTCGACCGCACCACCATCTCGGAGCTGCGATCTGAGTTGCAAACTGTCGGCGTGCGGTACCACGAACTCAACGACGGCATGCTCACCGACCTCATGTCACAGATGCGGGATGCAAAACGCTTGCTCTACCAGTCCGTCGATAGCACTGACGACCAGCTCTCCCAGCGCGTGAACCAGATCGAAACCGAGATGCACACCAAGCTGCTGAGCGATATCGAGTCCAGGATCCAGGAGCGTGTCCGCGCCATGGAGCAGATCTCGTCGCGGCTCGAGAAGTGTTTTGATACCATGGATGGGCGCCTGGGTGCACTGGAGACAGTCTTGGCCGGTGGACGGAGACCCCGCCCAGAGAGCATGTACCAGATCTTGCAGCAACAGTATCTGCAGCAGCAACTGAAGCTTCAGCAGGAAGAGCAGGAAAAGCAGGAGAAGCAGGAAAAGCAAGGAACAAAAGCCATGGCAAGAGTGAACAAGTACAGTGCCACATCGGCTCTGTTTGCAGGAGCAAGAGGCGATCAAATGATGGAGGTATCACCCTCGCTCCCGTCCAGTCTCTCATCCAGTGTTACCCATGGCTCTGTTTCGTCTTCGTCCTCCTCGGCCGGCCTTCCTCCACCACCTATGCCCATGCGTATTCGCACAAATATCGCTCGCCCTGCGGCGATTGACACGATCCACTCTGCAGGACCCGTGCTCCATCGCTCCATGGGGCCCCGGACAGTGGAGCGGGCGAACACTTACCATAACATCCATGGCGGCGGGGTCGCCAGCCGGTACGGGCAGTCTGTGCCCAATACGCCTACGAACGGGATCATGGCCAAGCGGTCTATGAATCTTGGTGGTACGCTCAAATCGAGTGCGCCTCCACATGTCATCTCGTCGGGGCCCAAGCCCGCCAAGAAGGTGCCCCGGCCCGAGTCGTACAAGGAGCTGCTCCATTTCTGGAAGGCCGGGGGCAGTATGCCCAACTTGCTCAAGGGCCAGCCCGTGGCGACGACGACCACAGCGACGACCACGACGACAACACCGACCGCGTCGTCGTGATTTTTTGTATATTTCTTATTATGGACCATTGCACGACATAATGAAGCTGTATTTTAATGGTGCCAAATATATCATTGAGGGTGTCGTTTTCTGAATGTGTAAAGGGATGAGGGTTACTAGAAAAAGACACGGACAATGGTAGGAAAGTGAACACCTATAGGAAGGGGGACTTGAATATGAGAAGGGGCTTCCAACATCGCTACTGTCTATTTTTCTATTGCATCCAAGGGAACACTTTGAGCATGTCCCGTTCCGTAGGCCACAACTTGATCGATTCGTCTGGGTGGCTCAGGTACTCTTCATCGGACAGGTGTGGTAGCACAATATCCGACAGCCTTTCGAGTTCGTCCACCAGCTGTTTCTTTGTTGTGCCAACTTCGTCTTCAGTCTCACTACTGAGACCCTGGCTTGCCAGGGCACGGATCTTGGCCAAGGTGGCGTCGAGCGACTCGTGCGAGTGGCTCCAGTGCGAGATGTCGGTCACGGCCGCAAAGGCCGGGAAGACGACAGCCTCTTCAATGTCGTGGTGGCGCTGGAGGTGTTCGCAGAACTGGAGCGTCTGCCGGAGGAGGGTCTTGACAGTGACGGGTTGTGTTGCACCTGGGAGGGACTGGGTGGGGAAGAAAAAAAAATGCATATGTAAAGAGTGGGTGTAAGTTTTCGGTGAAATGGCCCAGGGTTTTTGCAGTTTGTGATTTTTTTTGATCACTGGCGGAAAATACCCGCAGACAGTGCTTGAGCTCGTGCCGCAGATGGTTATGAATACCGAGCAGATGTTGGTAGTAGTTGCTGTGGACAGACATTTCTTTGTAGGTAAGTATGTATGTGCGCGTTGTGTTGTGGGTGTTGTGTGTTGTGTGTGCCTTGTTTGATGAATGAGGAAAACGAAATGAGGAATCATCTCAATCTCTCGGACTATACACGAGTTGTTCCTTTTAAGTTCCCTCGGTATTTGTCAGTAATCAAGTTTTGGCACGACCAGCTTTGTTGGCCTCCCACCGACAAGGAGGAAATAGATGGCTTGTGCATAGTTGAAGGCTTAGATAGGTCCAGTAGTTGCATACTCACGTAAACAAAGCCGTTAGCATGAACTCTCGTCCTTTCACGTTGTTGCAGGGGCACGCAAATGCAGGGTAGTTTCGGGAAACCCGAAGTAAGTTTTTGTCCGCGCTCCTTGAAAATGGAACAAGGACGCGTTCCTGCGTCTAGCGCTGAGTTCGTTGGATGGCATTGGGGAAGAATGGGTTTCCTATCCAGGTACCGATCGCATGCGCACCCTCAAATTTACCCATACCATTTCATTCACGGTGGAATAGTGCTCATGCTCAGTGTTCATTTCAACTCCCCCAACACACAAGTAGAATTCACCCTGGAAATTACTTTGCATGCATGCTCTGTTCTGGGTCCCAATGGTGGACTATGACATAGTGGCAAAGTACCCAATAATAATAGAAAAAGTTTTCTTCTGTCTCGTTTTTCACTTCTTTCTTTTCTTTATACACACCCCACCCCCGCCATCCTCACCCCTCCATTGACACTCGATTCACCATTGCACCATTTCACCATTCAGCGCATCCAGTAGATCAACTTTTTTTTATTCTCTTTTTGTTCTACCCCTTTGCTTTCCCTACACTCACTTAAAATCATATATTCGGACATCATACCATTGCTGCGAAAACAAAGGCAAACACCACACCAAGCAACTCCTACCCTACCAACATCCATAGCCCGAAACAACAGCCACCACTACAACAAAAGCAACGCAATCAAATAATCGTACGATGCAGCCCAAACAACGAGGAGGACAAGAGCCATCCTTGAGCCAGTCAGGTAAAAAAAGAGAAATAGAAAGAAAAGAAGCTTTTTTTTGCCTCCGCCTTTGCTGCCCTTACCGGCAATTGGAAACAAAGCTTCCTGAACCCTTTTCTCTGTTCATTTTTAACTCGCGCGGATAATGTTTATGTTGTTGGATGGGCGGATGGGCTTTGTTCCGTTGCTGGCAAAAACACAAATGGATGGACGTCTGGACAGATGTGGTTCGTTTCTTTTGCTCAGGGACACAGCAAGGTGTATGTCTCTCTGATCACGTAGAAACACTCGATGCATCTCCCAAAAGAAACCTCTTATATGTTTACCCCCAAGGGACCAAAAAGCAAGATGTGGAAATATAGACATCTGAGGACTGCAAAGGTGCGACAACGCGCGCAAAGCTAGATGTCTACAACAACCGAAAAAAAAAAAAAAGAAAGGAGGAGTAGGAGGAAGTCTAGTCAGCAAGGCGCGATTGCCATTGTCTAGACACGACGAGTTGGACAGGCCAAGAAAAGGAACAAGGAAGAATCAAGACGGAAGAATATGACCAAGATCGACGTTTTTGCTGTTGTTGCGATGTGCTTAGTTTCCCCCCATAAAATGCGAGAGAAAAGGGACCCACATCTTTTTGTTCTACTGCCTTGCCCTCCTGCAGCGTGAATTTCATCCGATGTGTGTTTGATGCACCCATTATTTGTATTTGCAGCATACAACAAACAGACCCCACGCTTTGCAGCCTTCCATTCGCTCACGCACTCGCTCACTCACTCGCTCAAGCGTACTTTCACACACACACACATCCACACCCATCCTTCTATCCACTCCACCACAACACGCGTTCCGAACACTGGCTTTATTGGGGGTGACAGAGTTCAAGGTGGTGTCAAAATGGCATTGGCTGGGTGGAGTCTGACTCGGTGACTCTGACGCTGTCTGACCCCTCCGAGGTGTGCTGGGTGGAAAAAGGACCCTTTTCTGTCTGCTCGCTGGACCCACACGGAACACAGAGCAGTAAGAAAAACGCGCTGTTTTCTATTTCTGCACAGGGTACTGATGATTGATTTGCGTCCGTGTATCCCTTTCTTGTATCTCGTTTCTCTTTTGACTATTCTTTTTTCCGTCCTTCAGTCTCCCCCATCCATTTCCATCATTCTCCATTGCGTCTCCCTCCCACACCATCACAACCATTGTTCTTGCTGCTGCTAATTACTCACTACCCAACAACATCCTTAATTGTGAATAGACGCTGCACTTGTCTCCAAGAAGCAGTCGCCCTTCCAACGTAGCCTCTCCATCCTCAAGAGCAAAGCCAAGGCCGCCTCTTCTTCGACGCTGCCAACAACAACTGCACCAACACCATCAACAGCAACACCTGCACCAACACCAACCATTGCTGCAGCTACATCGTCATCAACCCCCCTTCTGCATACGACTGTGTCCTCTTTATTATCTTCTCCTAATCCTTCATCGTCCTCTTCTTCATATTCCTCACCCTCCTCCTTGGTCACCTCCTCCTCCACCTCCTCTTCCTCCTCTTCCTCCTCTACCTCCTCTTCGTCCTCCACCCCCTCTTATTCTTCTCCGTCGACTCCTTCCTCCACAATGTCGTCCATCCCACCTTCACCATCCAAAAAGGCAACCAACAATGGAACCTCTCCTTCATATTCCTCCTTGTCCTCCTCCTCCTTGTCCTCCATCGAATCCTCCTCGACATCTTCCACATCTCTGGCTTCATCTTCATCTCCTCAACGATCCTCACCGGAAAGGACTGATTCCAATCCCTCCAAGACTCCTTCTATTCCATCTCATTTCGTCACTCTGGTCTTGGACGAACAAGATATCGAAAACGACGACGACGACGCCACGGAAACCACCAACTGGACACACAACGATACGTCCAACATCAACACTGGACCGTACCTGACCACCACCACTGGTCATCGCTCACTCTCCACCCCCAACCTCCACGCCGACAACAGTTTGATCGTTTCGCCTGCCAACAGTCCGCCTGCATCCCCCGGATTGCCCGCTATTGCTTCTGTAAACGAGGTGCCGACACTCTCACTCGGTCCTAACCACAGCACCCACGCCGACAGTAACAGTCAATTGGTGCTCTCACCCTTGGCCTCGCCCGAGTCCTCACCCAAGCTCCGCCCACGAAACATGATCCCTCTGACAACCCCTGATCTAGCCAGTACCATGATCAACGGTTTAAAGAGTGCAAGTGTAGCACCACCGATGAACACGCAACAAAGCAACAGGAACTCGACTTTGCTCAAGGCGCCTCCAGTGATCCCCGATAGCGCCAAGACACTGCGGTCGTCCAAAAAGCGATCCAACATCAACCGCAGCGCCGTCGTGTCCCTGTTTGATACTGGAGCATCCTCAATCACCTTGCCGACTAATTTTGCCAGGAAAGGATCGCTGCCACACGACTCGCTAGCGGCAGCCAAAGGCTCAGGAGGACTGGCGGGCTTGTTCTCGACACAGCCACAGGATCTGACGAGTACGCCGTTCAGTCTCACCTTGGCTGAATTCCGGCTGAATGATATTTATCCCAAGCGACAAAGGCGGCTGCTCACGGTTTTGCATCGAATGGATCATCGACTTCGCAAGGAGGGCGTGGTCAAAAAATTGACCAAGGAACAGCTCAAGGGCAAGCCAGGTAAGACAGGAACAAAGATTAAGCAAACTACAAGGAGACCCTTTTGGGGTTGACAGCAGGTCGTTTTGGACTGGAGAACCAAAGCCCAATGGAAACAAGTCAAGGGTTTACCACCGATTTTTTTTTTGATCGTGTTACTGACGTTCTTACATTTTCTACTCTTTGTTCTGGAATAATTCTTGCAACGATCGTCTGCATCGTACAATACAAAAACAAAACAAAACACAAAACAGACAAGGAGGTCCTGAAGCCCGATCGTAAATCACTGAACAAGGAGTACAAGAAGGGCGGTCAAGGAGGCTTCATGGCCCAAAGAATCCCTGCTTTCTTCTCCAAAAAGTCAAAGAAGCGGACCAGGCCTGGTAATAATGGATGCATGATGCGCAAGTGCATTTATTTAATGTAAACATGGCTAATACTCTTCATCCTCCATAAATTAGTGATCCTGCACAATATCGAGATGGCGATTCGGGACAAGAAGCCTGAACTTGCCCTGCAGTACATCAGCCTGCTACCCACGGGTGCGTTGAAAAAGAAGAAGAAAAAATCATACTCGTATCTCAACCATTGCATGCTCTTGGCCATGATCTACCGCATGGAGCGAGTCGCCATTGAGCTCGTCGACCGTGGATTCCCGATCGATGTCAACTATCCGATCATTGGAAAGGCCAAGGACGAGTACCGGACAAAGACAGGCAGGACTGGTCCCTTTGAATATCCCAGCTACTTTATCGTCGCGGTCGGACTCGGCATGTGCAACCTCGTCAAAGCCATGATCAAGGTATGCTGGCTTCTCTCGATTGGACTTTGAACTCTTGGATGGCACTTTAACAGCATTACATTCTTTTTCACCTGGAACAATAGCACGCGAACTTGAACCAGTCATGGTGTGGATTGACGCCATTATTGCTGGCGACCACACTGAACGAGTGCACCAACGCCACCTGCCCACCACCCACCCTCCCACCAGCAAAACTTGCGAGCATGCTTTCTAAGGGACAACATGTACATTTGGACATGGCCTCACAGACACTCATTAATCAACTCCCCTCATCCTTCAACAAGTCGACCAACACACATCTCAAAATCCCTGGATATGCACCCACTAGTCCCAGCAGCATTGTGGCAACACTTTTGGAATATGGCGCGGATCCTAACCAAGGCATCACTCTCCAGCAGTATCTCTGGGCCAACAAACTCAAGGGGCATGGGAGTTCTGCGCCGACGACGCAAGATGGAGGACCCCAAGGGAGCACCTGGCGACAATCCAATCGAATATTACATTGCAGCACGGCGACATGAGAGTGGGCGCCAGTGGCTCAGTCATGATGAGATTAGAGCGCGCAAGCAGGCCAAGGCCGAGGAGAGCCTTGCGAATGGAAACAAGAAACGGTTCTCGAACGAGATGCAAGAGTTTTGGAAGGGCAAGTCGATCATGCCTGTGGAGCTTGCGATCGCGTCGGGCAACTGGGATTGTGCAAGGGCAATTTTGCAGAGGCTTGGACCCAACTCGCTGAAGGCGTCGTCTTTTGGACTGTTGTTGCAGAACGATGTCATGTTGACGCTGTCGCTGATCAAGTCTGGAAGCCCCGTGTCACAGCACGACTTGCACGGCTGTACACCGTTGCATCTTGCTGCGCGGAGAGGAGATCTTGAGATGGTTATGGTGCTGCTGCAGCTTGGAGGAGACGTCAATAGCCGAGGAGAGCGACAGTGGACACCACTGCACGAGTCGATCAGCCAGAAACATACCAATATCTCGTCCTTGCTGGTTGCCTGCGGTGCAGACGTCCAGGCCAAGAACGATTCTGGAGAAACACCCGAGGAGCTCGGCCGCCGACGAGGACTTTCCGCCGAGGACATTGTTGAGCACCTTGGTAAGATGGGATCAACTTGGTTACTTGACCATGTATTTTTTTTTAATATCTGGATCGCTAACCCTTAATCCGACCTTGAATAGATGCATCAAAGGCAAAGAGCTGCAGCGCAGGACTTGTTCACTCGTTTTCAAACAGCATTGCGAGCCAAGTAGTCGCCTCGGCGACACCCTCACGGAGAACGAGCCACGAACAATTGACCGCCAACACCCTCAAGTCGCTGATGATGAGCAGCGAGCGCCGGTCGAGCATCGAACACTCCAGGCTATCTCTGCAACTGCAGGCGTTGAGCGAGAGCA
Organism: Podila verticillata NRRL 6337; assembly: GCA_000739165.1. Lineage (NCBI taxonomy): Eukaryota > Fungi > Mortierellomycota > Mortierellomycetes > Mortierellales > Mortierellaceae > Podila > Podila verticillata. The sequence goes on from KN042419.1 coordinate 976,835, forward strand.
GCAACCTGCTTTCCAAATCCAGCCACCTGAGCCATCATGGCCATGCCAGTCATGGCAGTGTTAGTAGCGTGGGCCATAGCCGTAGCCGGCCGAATTCACGGTCCCAGTCACCGATTCGCAACTCACTCAACAGCTCGACGACCAACCTCAACGGTGGACACACTAATGGCCTTGGCAGTGGCGCAATCACTCCGCCAATGCCGTCGTCCTCGTCGTCCACGAATTCGAGTCCGACGGGCAGTCGCAGCAGCAACAGTGACAAGAAGAAGAAGGTGCGCGGGTTCTTGAAGAACATTTTCAAATAGTTATGATATGTCCTGTCCTTTAGAGCATGTAACAACAGCTTTGCGGAGTAAATATTTTTATTTGGTGATGAAAATATGACAAAGCTGATAACGACATCGATGCAGTTCTTGCCATCAGCAGATATTGTGTGTTGGTTTTTTTTTTTTTTTTTGTTCCGCTCCACTTTGTTCACTCCACCCTCTTCCCACGCTCTCTCTCCGCACGAGAAGCCTACCTCGGCCCCGTACCTTGTTACACTTGCACACACACACATACACTTACACACTTTCAAGGAGCGCTCCCGAAACACACAACAAACAAAATTACATAAGAAAAGATGTCACTCATGGAAGAAGCCGCCGAGATGGCCTCTGTGGAGGCTGTGCAGGGTACACACTATGTGCTCGGGGTCCTGCCGGAACTCCAGATCTACGACATCTACGTCGGCCCTGTGCTCCACTACTTTGAGACAAAGGACCGCGCCTCTCCGGGCGTGGTGCGGATCGCCCTGCGCGGGCTCGTGGTGGCAGTCCTAGTGCCGGTTGTGTCCCTGTTCGGGTTCCTGTCGATGCTGAATGTGGCGTGCCTGTGCGTGACGAGCCTGGCGATGGGGGCCATGGAGGTAAGGAAAAAAAAGGCTATGCAGGCCTTTTTCATCTGGGGTAGCTTTAGCTTACGCCATTTTTGTGTTATATATATGTGTGTGTGTATGTGTGGTTTCTTTCGTTTTAGGCTGGCTTCATTGCTGTTGCGATGGTGACACTGGTGCCGATGGCGTGTGTTGGTGTCGGGTGCCTTGCCGCTGTTGGATGCGGGGCTCTTTTGGTCTGGATGGCTGTCAGGACCCTGATAGGTGGCTGGCGGCTCGTGCGCTGGATGTTGGCCTGAAACACACACAAACGGACCAGCTGAATGGCGTTATTTCCAAGCAAGCGAGGATTTAACTGAATGCTTGTGGCGATTTATAAGCAATTAAGGGTATCGGTGTAAGAAGAATGAAGAAAAAAAAAAGGGTAGAGAGAAAGAGGAAGGGAGACACGAAAGAAAAGGTTGAGGTTGTCCTTTTGGTCCAGACATCATAAAAAAAAAGGCTCTAACGTCGTCATCGACAATGTTTGTTGAGTTGTTCCTGCGCGGATAGGGTGGGCCTTTATTTTTTCTATCTGTTTCCTTTGCGCAGCGTGTTCAAATGTGAGTTGGCGTCCTGTAAAAAGTCCAGATATAAAGACAATCCAATGAGACGATGAGATAGAGGGTAGGGCAGTTGCAGGGTGTACATTTTTTTTTTCGGCTCCTATTTCGAAGAAACGAGGACGAAGGAGGACGAGGAGAAAGAAACACAGACGTAGGGTCAAAATGAACTGGGTGGATGCGGTGCGAGGAGTGACGCAGCATCAAAGACAGAGGCGGCCAAAGGGAAAGCCCGAAACGGTATTTCTGTCCAACCCGCCCAAACAACGAGAGAACGAGGCTCGTTTCCCAATCCAACAGTCATCCAAGGAGGAATGAGAAGATCATAGAGGCCACGGGATTTGTGCAGGACACAGTCCCTCTGCTTTTCTGTTCGCTTTCTTTTCCTTTTCTCCTTTCGCATTCTCTTCTCTTCTCTTTGTCCTTTCCTCTGTTCCACTCTGCAGATATTCTCTTCTCCATCGCCACTCTGCCACTCTCACTCCCACTTGTCTCCTCCATCCAGCACTCATCACTCACCCACTCATCCATCCACCTCCAACACCCTCCTCATTCACTGCCCCTCCCCCTTCCCTGTCCCTCATTCTTTCTATCCTTCTCTTCATTGTCACTCCCACTCCCACTTGTCAACAATCACCCATCCTCAACCACCACTTTTAAGCTCGCCGATCAACTCACATTGTGAGAGAACACAGAAGCAGCAAAGTACTCTCTTCTTTTACCTTTTCACCTGTATTTTTATCACACACACTGTCCCTCCTGTTCACTTTTCCCCTTCCAAACAAAAATGGCTCTTCACACCAACGATATCTACTCTGTTGCGCTGGCTGACAACGAGTGGTCACAGATATTGAGCGAGAACAGTGAGGCGCAGGACCTACTCTCCAACGCCATTGCCCACCATGAGCAGTACCGCGAGGATCCAAAGCGCACCCCTGTGAGCCATCTTCATCACAAGTCAGACCACTATGGTAAATTAAAATTACATCTATGTGTTCATCAATACATCCTTAGTAGACTCTCACTCTCATTCTTTACTTATGCAAACAAATCATTAATTGATGAATTATTGCGCTGTCTCTCTCTATCAACTTCCACAGCCAAGCCCACCGACGGTGGTAGCTATGATGACCCTGTACAATACTCGGAAGGAGATAACAGCTCTGGTAAAGTATCTTGTGTTGTATGCTTACCAAAAAAAAAAAAAAAAAAAAGCTATTTTCAAGTTGACCACAAATGTTGATATGAGACCACCAATGAGGCTAACAAGTACTCCTCTTCCCTGGTGACCTTTTTTTTTTTTTTATATCTTTTGGACCCTTTGTACCCACATTGGATGTGCAGACGAAGGCAATGCTCCTGGCGATGGCAAGCCTGCTCCCAAGAAAGCTGGCCGCAAGCCATTGACCACCGAACCCACAAATAAGCGCAAGGTAAGACGAGCACCCAGCCTAAACACAAAGCAACAATAACAACAACAATATCAACACAACAAGGGAGCAATGCTCTATTCTTTTTTTCCACCCTGTCTTCCAACCTACCAACCCGAATAACGGAGATTTTCTTCCCATTTGGATGAGAAGTCATCGTGCCCTACCACACACCACTGTATCCTTTTGAGAATAATAGTCAGAAAAAAGAGAGTTGAGCAATGGCACCATCCAATACGAATGCCGATTGGTGCGGCGATAAAAAGAAAGAAGAAACACCAACGGAGCAGGGATGCGGCGTATGTCTTTTGGAGAGTGGGTCGATGTGTCCCACCATACTCTTGGTCGGGTCATTCGGTGGATCCTTTTTCTTTACTTGCCCTCGTTTTTTTTATTTATTTATTCCCTCCACCACCATCCGTCCATCCATCCATCCCGCTCCTTGTTTTTTTTTTTTACTCTTTGTCCCATTCTTATCTGATAGTGATAGTAGCATGAGAGGAGCGAGTGGATGTGAACCAAGAGGAGAAGGAAGACGACGACGACGACGACAACAACGAGGCTAGGAGGGGACGAGAGAGGGGAAGGGGGGTACGTGTACCTCTGCCAAACGACGAGTTTTGGTCTCTCCCTCTCTCTCGCTCTCGCTCTCTCTGTTGTCTGCCTGTCTGCTTCCTGATGGTGGTGATGTGATTTTCCCTGATGCCTATCTTTTTTTGCATGATTTGGAAAATTGAGCTGTATTATATGACGGTGGGCGGCAGGAAAAGGACGAGAAGATCGGTTGTTACCTTTGCGTCTCTTGTTTCGTTGTTGTCGCTGCCCAAACTGCCACTTTCCACCCATGTCTCCCATCTCCAACAGCTCCACTGAACACCTCTCTACCTTTGTCAACTCCCATATTTCCTTTCCTTTCCTTTCCATTCCCATCTCCCCTCCTTTGACCCCTTTGCTGCCTTTTTTTTTTTTTACGCCCCATCCGTGTTATTGACCATCTCTCATGATTTACCCGGCATGATACATTAGGCTCAGAACAGAGCTGCACAACGTGCCTTCCGCGAGCGAAAGGAACGCTACGTCAAGTCCCTGGAGGACAGAATCAAGGAGCTGGAGGATCTCAACCCCGGCCGCTCAGACTCCAAGCTAGCTGAAGAAAACATGAACCTCAAGGTCCTTGTCCAGAAGCTCGAGACCGAGAACTACTTCCTCAAAGAGCAGTCCTTCACCTTTGACTTCCCCATCAGCCAGCCCGGCCTCTACGGCGTGGCCAAGGCCCAGACTCAGGCTACCACCCAAGCCTCGCACCTTAAGAGCCCCAGCCCCGAGCAATCCTCGCCCAACACCACTAACGCACAGGTTCCAGAGGATCCCAAGACCGTCAAGGGCTTGACAAGTGTTGCCCAAAAGAATGTCCCCGCATACGAACACCTGCCATGGACCCCACCCTCCTCTGGTGGTGATAGTGTCCCCATCTCGCCTCTCGATCACGATTTGCCCACACCCGAACAGGAAGTAGTGAACCACGTCTCGTTCTCTGATAACGCAGGAGTGGTCCCCCGAATCAGGAATAGCACACCCGAAGAGATTGCTCTCTTCTCTTCACTCTTGGACGGCACAGGAAACACTTTTACCAACCACACCAACACTCACCACTCGGTCAGCAGTCTTCTTACCCACACACCCACCTCGCACAAATTCGACACACCCAGCCCTGCAAGCACGATGGCATTATTCTCGGACAACAGCCCTTCGCCCACCCTCGAAGAACTTGTGAATACACCACTGTTCGAGACAGACAAGCATGGAAACGTCCAGTTCACTCCACCAGTGACGAACATGTCCATGCCCACATTGACATTAGAGCAGACACAGGCACTGTTTACCGATTTTCGCGATCCCTCAGCACCTGGCGACTTCTTTTCAAGCTTCGATGACCCAGTAGAGCCAAAGTTCCCCGGAGACACGATCGGAGGACTGTTCAACGACCAGTTGCTCGACTACACATTCCACAATGTCACGTCACCACCAACACGGGAAGGCCTCCACCACGACTTTTTCGGCCAAGTGCCTTCCTCTACTGGAGCGTCACCAGCGGCTTCAGGACCCGTTGAACATAAGGGCTCATTGCCACCTCTGGGAGAGAACGAGAAGGCGATCCCCTGTCCACAGGTCTGGGAGCACATTGCCAAGCACCCCAACTTTGACGATGCGGATATTGATGACCTGTGCGCGGAGCTTAAGTCCAAGGCCAAGTGCTCTGGGCATGGCCCTGTCATTGCGTTGTCGGATGTGGACAAGCTGATGAACAGGTTGAACCAGGAGTAGAAAAAGAGACTTTAAGGTACCCTTTTTTCTTTCTTTCTTATTGACATAGCTAAGCTGTACTTTAGTTTTTTTTCTTCGTTTCTTCCGCTACCTCTTCATCGATGACTCCATGGATGGAAGGTGCTACTTATATACAACAGACTCCACACATCAAAACTCTTTCGCATTCGCAAAAATACATATTCATTCACCATGTCCATGTTTAACGTGTAGATATGAAGGTATGAGGTATGGTTTTGGGTTCGCAGGGAGAAGTGATTGTTCGCAGTCTTGCCCTCGTTCGCTCGACAAGTGTTTATAGCATGGCTCCACCTTCATTGCGCGCAGCCGAGAAAAGTTTCAGGAGAGGCAATGCGCAATTTACCCCATAAATAAATTTTCGTATTTCATTGTCCGGACATTTCGCATTTTTTTTCTTCCACCAATTGAACACACACATACCACTGCGCATCCTCATTGACACCAACAGCATCACTTACAAGAAAAGGCGACAGGAGAACAAAAAACGAAAACATGAACGGCCCCAAACCACGACAACGCGTGCGGTCCAAAGATGGAGTTCGTGTTGGAGCACATCACGATCAGGGAGATGCGCATTCACATTCCAAGAAGGACCAGGTGAACAACTTGAAAGGCGCCCTGGCACAGACTGTCCTGCTGGGCATCATCTTTTTTTTTCTGTCGTCATACCTAGTCACGGATACATGGCTATGGGGCTACAACGGCAAATATGCCAACTGGCGGCGCTGGATCCCTGTAGGTGCAACGTTCACTCCCAGCCAAGAACATGAGGTGGAAGGAACGCAACTGACTTTTTTATATATTTATTTGTAGAGGAAGCAACTCGTGTTTACACAGGAAGAGCTGAAGCAGTATGATGGCTCGGATCCAAACAAGAACATCTATTTGGCAATCAAGTGCGTTTATAACATGGAAGGCTCTGGACTTGTGCAACTTGAAGAAAATTGGACACCGACGGATACTGACCAGAACTTGCTTGAAACCCTATCTCCCATAGAGGTGAGGTCTTTGACGTGACACTCGGACGGCCCTATTATGGAAAGGTTAGTGAGAAAGACAGCAGGGAGACACACAAAGGAAGACACACAAAGGGAGACACGCAGGGGGAGACACGCAAAGGGAGACAGACAGACAGAGAGAGGTAACTAAGGGCTGACATGCTACTTCATTTCCACTCCTTCTTGAAAACAATAGGGTGGTGGATATGGCTTCTTCTCGGGTAGAGACGCGTCCAGAGCGTACACTACCGGTTGTTTCCAGACTCATCTCACGCACGATCTGCGAGGCTTGAATCCTCAGCAGCTGGCTGTAAGATATGCCACATTCTCGTATACACTCAAAAAAAAAAAAAAAAAAGGAAAAAAAAGCAGTAATTTGTTTGGTCGAGGATACTCACTCTGTACGTCTTTTTTTTTCAGGACATTGATGGATGGGCCAACTTCTACAGGAACCATGCCAAGTACTACAAGGTCGGTACTGTGATCCTGGACCCGATCGATCCACTGTCGCCGTTGCCAGAGGACTGCCGTGCTCCGTCTCAGCCTAAACCTGCGTCCTAGAAATTTGAATAGGCAGAATTTTCACAAGGACCGAGGACCTTTTCGTGCGACAAAGCAAGCAAGCAAAAAAAAAAAAAAAAAAGACAGCGAAATAAAGAGACGTTGTGTCACTCGAGATGATGGTTACAAGAGCGGGGTGTCGTTGTTGCGACACCGTGAAGAAAGCCTATCCATGCCCAAGAAGTAGAGGAAAAAGAAATATTAAACGCGACTCTGATCATTTGCAATGAGGGCGAGGGCACAAGGTATTCCCAACGCAACGATCGAGGAAGGGAGGGAGGAAAGACGTGTCTGTTTGGAGACGGCATTATGGTCTTTAGTGTTATCTTGGTGCTCAGGTTAGAAATCCACAGTGGTACAAACCTCTTTGTGGGCCATCCATGCGGTGAAGAAAACACATATATGCGCACATTGAAAGTTATCCTTGCCAAAAAATGTCCGAACGATATGATCTAGCAACTGTAACTGCACAGGACCTACTCGTGGAAGAAGATAAAAATGCAAGAGAATAATAAAACGGGCTAGTGGCTAGTGCACTAAGAAGCAATGAAAAGAGATGGAGATGAGGAATCGACCCTTTGGCAGGACCCTCTACGATGCAGAAGGTATGCCCAGCCCAGTCCAGTCCACACAGAGAGCTGGGATGACGTCGCTTTCCCTTGTTCCCAGTCCTGACTGAGTATCGTGAACATGTGGTTGTAGATGTTGTGTTTGGTCAAGTCAAAGACTTCAAGATTACTGGTACACTAATGTTCATGTACTTTCGGCATGGTACTACATGGTACATGCAGTGCTTTTGTGCACCAGACTGGAGTGCCCAGCGATTCGTGTTGTTGCAGAATGATGAAGCTAGCAAGTAGTAAGTAGCCTATACTTTATAAAGTTCAGACTTCAAAGTAGATGTGCCTTAGTAGAACGAGAAAGTAGAGAACGTGGACAGAATGACGATATGACAGGGCACAGGGGACAAGGGGCACTTTGGAAGGGGAAGTTCGTGAGTCTTGTGACCTTGCCCTTTCTCTTTCCCTCTTGGCCCAGCCGATCAGCAGCATCTCGAATGTGGATGTTCTGTTCGCCATCGATGAGCCAAGGCCTACCCTTGACAGTGTTGCGAGTGTGTTCTATGTTCACCTTTTCTTTTTTTTTTCTTTTTTTACCGTGCCTTTTTTGGCTGCAGTGCGTGGGTGGATGGATGGATGGGTGGATGACCCAACTTTGGCCAAAAAAGGGTCAAGCAATGACCTCGCCCCGCATTGATTGATGCCCCGAAAGGGAAGGAGAGACTGAATGATTGGCCATTGTACGTACTGTTTGCCTTGTATGTATGTGTGTTTGTGTTTGTATGTCCGTAGTCCACTCGCGCGTTTCTTTCTTCTTTGATCCCTTTTCTTTTTTTTTTCTGCCGTTCTTTACTATCGCCATTCTTCCCTTCTCTCTTCGAGAAGCGACAAGAAGAAAAGCAAAAGCACTGCAAGCATTGTGACCTGGATGTACATAAAGAGAGAGAGGGAGGGAGGATCAACGGTTTCGTCTTTTCTTTTTCCTTTTGCCCATTTTCCTACTCGCTTTACTTTCGTTGCTTGGTGTGCCTCCATGCTTATGCCGCTTCTGCATCCATCTACATAGTCTTCCTCTTTTTCGTGCTTCTTCCCTTCTTTCGTTCTCCTTGACCTCAGACTCATCACTCATCACTTCATCCCTCCACAGCCACTCCTCCATCTCCTTCATTCATTCGCTCCATTTCGACTCATTTCAGTCATCACTTGTGGAGCCTCAACAACCAACACCAACAACACCCACCCACAACCACGGCATATAAAGGGTCAACATTTTGCCTCGATCGATTCGCAAGCTGCAGATACCCTATTACTGCGTTCATCGCATCGGCCTTTTGCCCTGTACATACACACCCCCTGCTTCCCCCTGTCGTTTTTATTGTATTCCTTCATTGACCTATTAACGAGCGACTCGCAAGATGAACTCGACCAATAACGGCACCGGAGCGTCGTCTGAAGGTGGTAAGGCATCAGACATATCTCTATAATTCTCGTATTATTATTTTATTATTTTTATATTGGTTCTCCTGGTAGTGGACATGGGGTCTATGTAACACAGAGAAGAAAGATGAGGCGAAATCGAGGATGGGCAAAGCGACGAGCCTGTTAGCTCAAGGTCATGCTCTCAATGGTCGCGGGAAGACGAAGAAACAAAGAAAAGAGCCGATCTCCATGCAACGCACTCCACTCATGCCATGCTATGACCATCCATCTATCCGCCCACTCGAACCACCCCATTCACCCCGTCATCATGTTGAGCCTTTCTTTTCTCGTCGTCACATCTTTCTCTTGGCCCATCCTGGGTCATTGACCCTTTTTTTTTTTTTTTGAAGTATGTGTTTTTTCTGCCTGCAGGACAAGTCATTATTTCTTTTTTGTCATCACACTGTCTCCTTTGTCCCACTTCCCCCCTTGTCACATATCTGTCCTCGATTCGCGCGCTAAAACACAATACCTATTATATCTCGTGCTCCTGATGAGAGATGAGTGGTGACCCAGACAGACACAAAGCACTCGTTGGCCTTTGTATTGTCTTCCCCCCTTTGGTTGGTTGCTGCACTCATGGCATATTTTTTCATTTTGCCTTGTCGACAGCGATCTCCTTTTTTATTTTCTTCCTTCTTTGCTTTGGTGTTCGGGCACCTACATGGTCGAAACGTGATTGACAACACCATATGAACAACAGATGGATGGAGGGATGGGTGGGTGCTTGAGTTGATCGTCCTTGGAAATACTCGCATGCAATGTGCAGACACGGCGATTAAGTACAAAGGCGACTTCGACCTCCTTTCCTATTTCCTTGGTACCATGACTCCATCTCTTGTTTACTTTAGCTTCTCCTTCTTTCGCTTCACCTCCTTCTCTCCATGATCCCAAACTCACACACGCATCTTTGATCTTTGAACTCCATTGTTAATGAAGGCAACATTCTCAGCGGCCAGAACCCAATCAAGTTTAGTCTTGCCGATCCTCTGCCTTTGTTCATCGTCCAGGTACAACTCTGATGAATGCACGTTTCAATTTCGTTCGCCACCAAAGGGAACAACACATTGAATGATTATGTTTTGCCACCAAAATATCTTTAGACCGTCATCATCCTATCATTATGTCACATCATCAATCTGGGTATGCAGAGGCTACGCCAGCCCAAAGTCGTCTCCGAGGTCCTCTCGGGGATCATTCTAGGTCCTTCGATTCTAGGCCAGATTCCAGGGTTTACGAACCTGATCTTCCCAACCGAGTCGATCCCGTTCCTGACTCTGGTCGCCAACCTCGGACTTGTCCTCTTCTTGTTCCTCGTCGGGCTTGAACTTGACCCAAAACTGATCATGAAGCGAGCCAAGCATGCTTTGGGCATCTCTATTGCAGGACTCGTGATCCCGTTCTCGTTCTCGTGTGGAGTCAGCATCTTACTGTACAAGGATTTCGAGAAGCCGACCACTACAATGCCTTCGCCACCATTCAGCGAGTTTCTGTTGACATGTGGTGTTGCCATGAGTTTGACTGCTTTCCCAGTTCTGGCAAGAATTCTTGCGGGTAACAACCTACAAATCATTGATGGCAATTGCTCAAGCTTGAACTTTGAACTCGTCACCTTCATACTGATGCTTCATTTTGCTTGCTTTCGGGACACTAGAGATGCAGCTGATGAGCACGACAGTTGGATTCATTACTGTGTGCGCCGCTGCAGCTGGAGATATTGTCGCATGGCTTCTGCTGGCATTGCTGGTCAGCTTAATCAATGCCACTACGCCCATCATGCCACTGTATGTTGTCCTGATGGGTATCGCCTGGGGTGTCTTTCTCGTCTATGCTGTGCGGCCTCTGCTCTTGTACCTTGTCCGCCTGACACATTCGGTAAGCCATTTGTTGGTTTTAAAATGTCACTTGCATGTCAAAGTGGGTATGTACTGAACAATGACGATTTTACTTGTCATTCTTTGCCTCTACCAACACGTTGATTCATTTAGGAGGAAGAGCCTTCTCAAAAGATGATTGCTGTCACGCTGGTGGTTGTGCTCACCAGTGCTTTTGTAACCAACATCATTGGTATCCATGCGATCTTTGGCGGGTTCTTGGTCGGGTTGCTCATCCCGCACGACTCTGGTTTTGCCGAGGGACTGACTCGCAGGATCGAGGATCTCGTCGGCGTTTACTTTTTGCCCATCGTAAGCTCCTATTTTATTATCATGCGATTAGCTCTCTAGGGCTGTGGGTAATGTGTTCGGCTCTCAGTCCACTCATCCACGATATTTCTCTTGGTACTTGACTTTCACTTAGTTCTTTGCGTGCTCGGGCTTCAAAACACAAGTCTCACTTCTCAACAACGGTGAGACGTGGGGGTTGGTGGTCATGGTCACAAGTATCTCGTGCTTTGGCAAAATGCTTGGCTGCACCACCGCTGCAAAGTACAACGGCATGACCTGGCGTGAGTCATTTGCGATCGGGTTCCTGATGAACTGCAAGGGACTGGTCGAGTACATTATTCTCAACATTGGCCACGACGCTGGAGTGATCAGTGACCGTGTTTTTGTCATCTTGATCGCCATGTGCCTGATCCTGACCATGATCGCCACGCCCTTTGTTGGGTACCTGTATCCAGTGTGGTACCAAAAGGAGCTCGAAGTTAAGCGTGAGGCAGAGAGAAAGGCGCTTGCCCTGCGGCCCAAAGGAGCAGAACCTGATAAGAAGCCTAGTTCTCGAGGAGGGTTCTTCTCTGGGATCACGAGCAAGCTCAGGCGACGCAAGGGTGCCGATGGATCCAGTGAAGCAGAGTTGGGAGTGTCGTCAACTCATGGAGGCCCACAGAGTGGAGATCGCTTGGAAGATCTGGACAGCGTTCGAATCTATCCGTCTGATCGTGAAGGCGGTCTTCCTGAGGACGAACAAGCTCAAGTCACCAAGAAAACTGCTGTCAAGAACTCGATCATGTTCTGTCTCGACAAGACGTCCAACGCTCCAGGTGTTATGACATTGCTCCAGTTGTTTGCGGGAAGTGCCACAGCGAGTCTAACTCAACGTCGTTCAAATTTGAAGCGAGCCAAGGGATCGGATCTGGGCAACGAGAAGGATGGCAAGGACGAGCGGTACAAGGGCATATTACAGCCTTCGATTGACATTTCGAACCCGCAGGGAGAGTCATTTGTCAAGAACAAGAGATCGAACCAGGACATCAAAATTCAGCCCAAGATCTACGCCATTCGCCTCCTCCATATCTCTGAGCGCACTTCGGCCGCTATGCTGACGGCGTCGCGGTGCATGGACCGACTGTACAAGGACACTGTGATGATGATGGTCATGGCGTTTGCGAAACTCAACTCAGTTCCCCTAAAGCCATTGGTCGCCATCTCAACAGATACGGCGCAGTCGACTGTCGCTCAGGATATTTTGGACCGCGCGATGGATTTGGACGTGGGCTGGGTTGTCTTTCCTTGGAACTCATCCCATTTGACCGATCTGCCTATGCCCTCCACGCCAGCGCACTCTGGTCCAGGTGGTCCTCTCTTTGCTACTGGATCCAACATCCCGGGATTAGCGATATCCATGGCCGACACGAACACCTCAGTACAAAGCAATGCTGGTCCCGTTACGCCTGCAGTGAATGCTGCAACTCAAGATGGGTCTAACTTGTCAGGAGATGCAGACCTTCCTCGCGTGTTTCCATATAACATCTCGAGGTATTTTGACCACGAAGAGGCCCAGAAAATTGCCAGTGGTGGACATGTTAACCTGTCGCAGACGAGCGAGAGCCATCGCACGAGCATTGCATCCAACACCAAGGTGCTCTCGAAGCTCATTGCTGCAACTGGCAATGCCTCCCGGAACGTTTCGACTGCGGTTTTGGTAGATCGCGGTCTGGGTCTGGTCGGTGGAGTTGAACACATTGTGGTGCCACTTTTGGGCGGCAGTGACGATTATGATACTTTGTGTCTGGCGTCCTGTCTCTCCCGGAACACGAAATGTTTTGTCACTGTGCTCAGGATTGCGTCTCGACAGCAACAGAGCCCACATCATCAGCACGGCGGCGAGTCTCAGCAGACGTACCAGTTCCAGTCTCACCTTTTACAACCGGCCAATGTCTCTCTTTCTCATCATGTGCGTCAGCCTTCGCACGATAAATCAGTGCCACCTTCGCCCGACGTGATCAAGTCCAAGTTTATTGGTGGCGCGAGCAGTCGGATTGCGATGTCAGGGCACCAGCATAGCGCATCTGAGGAGAGAGCTGAAGATTTGGCACACATAAGACCCCGTGCGGCTGTGAATCAAGTGCCCAAGGACGACAAGGAGTTGCTCAAGACATTTTTCGGATCCAAGCCACAATTCCAGGGACACCACCGCGGCTACAGGAAGCCGACCTCGAGATCCGCACAAGCTAGTAATGGCGGAGGAGTGAGCGGTGGTGAGCAAGGCGAAGCAGGCGACATCGACAGCGACAGTGATCTGGACGACAATGACGATGCAACGCAAGTAGAGGAGGGCGCCATGGTCCTGGCCTTCCAAGAGATCACGGATGCGATCCTGTGGGCGCGCTCGTATCTGACCGCTCAGGACTTGATTGTGATTGGTCACGATACGCCGCCAGAGCTGGCTCCTATCCTGCAGCACCATCATCATCAAGGCCACACCCACCACCATCACCACCAAGCATTCTCGCGTGCGCCGTCCATGGACGAAAGCCGCGCTGCCAGCCTTATGGACGGAGGTGCAACGAGCACACGACAGACTCTCTCACACACTCAAGTTTCACATGCCTCACCGCCCTCGATCCTAGAGCGACGTGGCCTGACCCTGTCGCCTCGATCTGATAGGGTGCAGCCCAACGCCGATATTACCAACGACAGCCCCTTGCCGCGATCGAGCTATGAGCACGAACGCCCTGCTCGGTCAGAGGTCATAGTTCAGCACAAGGGTCGTTCGCGACATCGGTCACAGTCCCGTGGTCGATCACCCCGCACACGCTCGACTCAGTCACTGTCCCGTGGGCGCAAGCAGCCTGATACGCCTACGGGCTCTGGTCCATCAGGATCGACTGGTAGTGGCGACTACCTGCTTGCAGGTGTATCGTTGACGACATGTCAATTGATCCTCGGTTTGGTGGCCGACCAGTTGATTCAGTCGGGCGTGTTCTGCAGCTTGCTGGTGGTTCGGTCCAGATGGATTTCGTCGTCGCCCAATTTGTCGACAAGTGCGTTGCGCAACAAGAGTTCGTCAAACCAGATGGGCGACGTGTACTCGCCTGACTCGGGCACTCCTTTGACAGAGGCTCCGACTCGAACGAGTGGCATGTCCAGTACTGTACATGCTGTGCCATTGGTTGCAAGTGGCGGTGTAGAAAACGAGAGGACGGCGGAGAAGCAGAGGCAACATTCTGTGGATGATCAAACGCGTCAGTATCGTACCCAGCAGAGAGCTCACCATTCCAGGCTGTCGCAGGATTTGGACAGTCGGGCCCTGGCGTCGGCTCTGGCGAGTCCTAAGGCGAGTCGGCTATCCCGACAAGATATGGGGTTTGTGGAGGAGCCTGAGCCACATGTGGCGAGTGGGAGGCATGGGTACTCTGCGAGTGACATGGAGACACCTAGGGCGTCGGGTGAGAACCATGTATAGAAACTGATTTAGATACGATTATACATAACTATACAATATACACTGTTCATTAAGGCGCCAAAACGACTGTTCATGGGATACTGAATTGACTTGGTAATACTGTGTGAATTGTTACAGCTTACTCCAAAAGAAAAAAAAATCGAAATACACACAAGCAGTTGGGTAGATGTGGGCCTGCCTCTGTGCGGGAAAGTAACTTCACATGAAATGGTCGTGTGTAAACAATGTGTAGATGCGAACGTCTGTTTGGGAAATTATTTATTGAACATAGGATTCTTTGTTTTCTGTTAGTGGCAACCACAAGCCCTAATATTAGACTCGGCAAAGCGATGCAGCTCTTTTGTTTTGTGCCAGGCGGGCAAATTCCCAGCGCCGTGGTTGGCACACATCCTTGTCCAAAATCGCCAGCAGGTAGCTTGAAACCGTCTCCCAAATCCTTCGCAATCGGAGCGATACTTTCCAAAGGAATGAACATGGCACAACACACCTTGGCCAGCGTGTCATTATAAGTAGAAGTACCCTGAGAGGATACAAGGCTAGCTACAAGAGTAGTGGCAACCAAGGCTTCCAAATGGAAACGCATTTCGGGAAACGAGCTAATAAAAGAGTAGAAAAGAGGGTAAGAATGAGAATTCACGCTGTGCAATGTGAGCTTGGCGTAAAAGCATGAGTGGATCTACTCGTCAGGTCTGTACCCTCCTGTTACCTCTGTTGTATATCGAAAGTGATCACTGTGGTTAACGAAAGATGAGAAAAGATGACGATGGCTTTGAGAAACGAGCTGGCCGTTGTGTTATGGGCTAGGTACATGTGCGAGAAAGGGCAGGGTTATATACCGGACGGCAAATCCATTGAAGGAGAGTAGTAGAAACAAAGAGTAGCCGTGGAGGTGATGCACCGTGTTGACTTGTAGAAGGTATGTTGCAATTATGGTGTGGCCTGTCGAACTTCCCACTCGAAGAGGGTCCTTGGCGTTTAAAATGGCTGGGGTATCCAAGTTTTCCATCTCCTTACATCCTACGCTTTCCTGGCGCTTTGGATTGGATAGTTGTCAAGTCAGGCTAACATCTCCTTTGGCCCCTCTTGAGAATTCTTATGAGATAATGATAAGCCTTGCTCACAGTCAACACTGTTCTGGCTCTTTTTTCGTTTCATCACTTTCAACAAAAAGAAGGGAGAGAGGTGTTGTCAAAGAGAGCAATGTTCTTCCACAACTTTGCTTCCATTATAAAAGCGTCCTTGTTTACACCTGACAACGTCTTATCAAGCCACAGCCACTCGCTCGTTCCTTCTCAGCTACAACCATCCGTCTCTAACACATTTTTCAGGTAACTAGAAGATGCACACATTTGTACCATGCACTACATTTTGTGGTGCGATATTCTTGCTAAAGCATGAAATATTAACCCTTCATTAGTAGTTATGGTATTTCGTTAGCCCTCTCCTCCGTCAACATGTGTGGTGCACTTTCAGTTTTGTTTGCTGTACTTGCACTGAGCCTTGTTTCGGCTCAGGGTTCATCCAAGGATACGACAGTCCCACAGTGCTGCAGCCTCTTCTTGGACGATACGTTAAGCATCGTGAATATGTTTGGCGCGGGCTCTGCTGCACCTGCAGGCGCAGTTGGTGTTGACTGCGCAAAGTACAAGTCGGCCACTGAGTGCTCAGACCCGAAGTAAGCAAGGGATTGTAGATATGTCGCACCTCTTTTGAAACTCGCACTTGGATGTGTTGGCGCGCCACCTGCTACACAACAAAGCGAATGTCCCAAAATGTATCTCCCATTCCCTTTTCTTCCTCTTCTGTATTTTATGCTCAAACTCTCCCCATTCTTCCACCTCTTCCCTCAAGAGTGAGATCGACTTTGAACATCACCTAGAGACTCGCTTTCTGACCTTGTCTTTGACTCCCTCATGGCATTCAGTAGTAAACCTTTTACGACTCGCAGTTTGTTGCTCCATTGCTCAACGAGCCATGCTCAAGCTTGCGTGGTTCACCTCTCAAGAACAACGCCCAAAGAAAAAAAGAAGAACGATTCAGTTTTGAAAAATAAGTGTGGAAAGGGGATCAGCTATTATGAAACAACAAAGTTAGGTGAAAAAGAAAGCAAGAGGAATCACATGAGGATCTCACACTGAACAAGGGGTATTCATTCACTAGATACCATGGATTTAAGGGTAAATCAGCTTAAACGTTGCACGCCAAGGATGCGGCTCAAGACCAGGAAGATAGCAGCCACAGCGAGGATGGTCAGAGCACGAAGACGGGCACGACGGAGACCTTTGTTGCATCCTACACCACCTTTCTCGATTCCAACAACCTTCCAAAAATCGAAAGGCGGAGGCGACGCCATAAAACAAAACTCGTCGTTTGGGTTACAGGATCTGGGTATTGTTGCTAAAACCCGACAACGATGCTGGCTTACCAAGAAACAAGAGATACTACACTTCGGGTTCTTCTCAGCTCATTGTCATGATCTAGGTACAAGTCAGTGGGAATGATCTTCTCTAAATTGGGACAAAACAGAGGGAGAGTGGAGGAGAGAAAGGCCGTGGAGAGAAGAGCTAGTTTTGTAGTAGTGTTTGATGAAGTTGTCAGTGTTTCATATCGCCCACTGTGGCCACTTCGACTAGTTAAGAGAGGCCCTGAATGAAGAACCCTCCTTTCTTGCTTACTTTTAAGGCACCGTAATATATTTACCACACTTAGTGCCATTGTTCTCCTGTTGATTAATCCTCTATTTCTTCTGATTGGAGGCTTGATTAGGAGTCTGGGTGTTGGTGGCGATAGGTGCTTTCCCCTCTACAGTGAGTGTTATCAGCATGTTGCTGTTAGATGGCCGGAAGAACGAGGGGATGGCTTTGCAGTTATCCGATCTGTCCAGAAAATGAATTCTTGTCCATAGTAGAGAGTGCTGTTGCCGTCTTTATAGATACGTCGTTGGGCTTGAAGGACTCTCCCATAGGATTTGAAGATCTCAATCAGCTGTCTGCAGAGGATTCGATCAAGTTTGGGAGACCCATAAGAGCAAGTTTGTAGAACTCAAACGCAGCTGGGAAAGAGATCAACTTTGGTTTATGGCAAAGAGTTTAAAATAATGTTTCATTTTGCGATCGTAGACCCTTGGTATTAATAATAATTGCCACTAAAATTCTAAAATTTGAAAAGCAGAATGTTCTCGAGTGCGTTGCGTGCCAGTGAGCCTAGCACGACCGCACTTGTTCAATTATTTATTATGCAGTCAGTTATAGAGGGTTCATTTTGCTCGCTAGACTGACAAATCAATTTTTCTGTGCAACCAAACAAAATAACTCTCTCACGTCATTGCATGTATCAGTGAGAGAAGACAGAGAACACAGCGTATCTCGCACGCCATGGTCTATCCTTTGTTCGCAAGTGGGGGATCAATAAGCATTGGTGGGCGTAAAGAGCTACACTATCTAGACAAAATATGGAGAAAACGGGTCAAGTTGATTTGTCATAATACATCTCCACGACTCTCATAAATAGTCGACCCATTTTACCGATTCCTTTGTATTTCTCTACATACTCGCACACAGTTTTCTTATCTCATTTTTCAAACCACAACCCACAGCTACATCAAACAAAAAAAATGTCTCCCACTCCTACCAAAGTTTTCATCACCGGAATCACTGGCTATATCGGTGGCACCTTCATCGACCTCTGGCTCAAGAACGACGACGCCAAAAACTTTTCCTATCGCGCCTTGGTTCGCTCTGCTTCTGTGGCCGAGAAATCGATCCGCCCTCTCGGCGTCGAGCCTGTCGTCGGTTCTCTCGACGACACGGATCTTCTCACCCGCGAATCCGCCGACGCCGACGTGGTCCTGCACTTTGCCGATGCAGACCACCTCCCAGCCGCCAAAGCCATCCTCAAGGGCTTGAGTGAGCCTCGCAAGCAAGGTGCAGCACGCACACGTCCGATCTTGATCCACACCAGTGGAACAGGTGTCCTGACCGACTCTGTCTACGGATACCATGCCAACGAAGAAATTTACTACGACAACAACGTTAAGCAATTATCGACCCTCCCTGACACTCAAATCCACCGCCTCATCGATCTCGAGATCCTGTCCCCAAGCTTGGTGGGCCATGTCGACACCTACATCGTTGCACCCCCCACGATCATTGGCTATGGTACCGGACCCGTGAACCAGAACTCGGTCCAGATCCCGTTCCAGGTCCGAAGCTCGCTCAGACATGGAAATGCCCTGCAGGTGGGCAAGGGGCTCAACATCTGGAACAAGGTCCACGTCGTGGATCTGGCCAAGTTTTACATCCTGTTGTTGCAGCGATCACTGCAGGAGCCTCAGGCTAGTGGCGCGAAGGGCACGCTGCCCAAGAACCAGGACGCCTACTGGTTTGCCGAGGATGGCGAGTTCACTTGGGGAGAGGTGGCCAAGTTTATTGCCAGAGCGTTTGTGACGCAGGGGATCAACAAGTCTGGTGAGGTGCAGGGTACGTCGCCCGAGGAGGAGGAGGCTGTGTGGCCCCCCAACAGCCGTCCTGGACGGCTCATTGGCGCCAACTCGAGGTCGCGAGCGGTAAAGGCGCGCGAGATCTTGGGCTGGGCACCTGAGCTGCATGATCTGGAGGGGCATGTTGCGCAGGAGGTGGAGAGACAGATCAAAGAAGACAAATATCGCAATTGAAGACGATGTTTAGTTTCAGTGTATAAAATCTAGATAACACGAGAAAACCAGCCAGGCGCGAATGCGATGTGCTGTCAATTAAAATGTTCAATGTTCTTTGTCAATCAGAGAGGGTGTGCGAATAGTTGTAGTGTCTTTGTTGCTAATGAGTCTCGGCTTAGTCTTAGAAACATTTTTATGTCTTGCATTGGAATACCTGGGTATAAAAAGATAAGCTTAGTCGTAGAGCCGTTCGACACAGCGTGTTTTCACTCTCAGTATCTGTTGTGTGAAAAATAGGGGTTCTTTTCGAGTAACATCGCCTCTTACGCCCAACAGGAGCACGAACACGGCTCATGCTAACCGGCCAATCTGTACCTTGCCCTATCCCTCTTTACTTATAAAATGTGAATATTTCTTTCTCTTGGCCCATTTCGCAAGCTTCAAAGCGACCTTTGAACACCCGGTCATTTACCACGATCTGCCCTTCAGAAAGCCATGGCATCTCATCAACACATTCCACGAAACCATCAGCCTCACGGACCAAGTACCCATCAAGCAAAGGGATCTCGACTCATGTAGTCAAAAACACTGTGAAGTTCCCCACCTCCAATAGCCTCAAATTCTTAGTCAAAAGGGCGGCCAACGTTCGCAGGCGCATTCATCCTTGCCTTCCAGCTCCTACTTCCTCTTGCCTTTACATGATTCATTCAGTTTGCTCTCCAGAAGGCGCCATTTGTGTTGCGTGATGAGTCTGATTCGTTCGGTACTATATCAAATTCCCTCCAACCTTTGTCACCTTGGCCAACAGTGTCTCTGACCGGTAACTTCACGCACAGTTGAGATACTAGCCTTTAAACTGAAGTGCTAGTACCTTCAGTTTGCAGATCTTGTTAGAAATTACACCGTCCACATCCGTATTCCCCACACCAACTGGATCAGGATGGCACCCTCGCTTGCGATGCACGCGCACGATCTTAGGCTTCAAAGCGAACGTACACCTCGCCCAGGTTGGAACACGCAAAAATAAATACCACATACAGTTCAGTCGATGCGCCATGTGTTGGATGTGTGGCTACAATATGGATGGGGATGTTTGATGGATCTCATCAGTGACGGACTGTACACCTCTGTCAAATCAAGCGCTGGAACGTCTGCCGGTGCACCATCAAATCATCCATCACAGGGGCAAAAGACAGCGTCAAAATGCGGCCCAGCAACACATGTCAGTTCCTTGCGGGATTCGAGGACCATGGCAGAATGTGTTATGTTTAGATACGTTTGCACGAAGTTTGGGGTGCTGGAAAACGTCGCCAGGTGATTCAGTGTAGTAAACGACCATCAGATACTTAGGAGGACAGGCACAGTAAACCCCGTCCACATTAATTCTAATTCGCCAAAGGTACTACTGCTACACGTAGGTGGGTAGGGGTCAGATCTCTTTCATCGTTGAGCATGACCGTCCGATGTTGAAGGTTGGAGCACGTCCAGTTGTTCCTCTTAACCAAAGATCAGTGGTCACAACTTCTCTCTCGTCGGCTCTGGTAACATCATCCCACCTTCTACCCAGAGAGGGGAGAGCAAACCGTGGACATTAATCACGAAGATAGTTCGCTGTCCTCTTATCGTATAGCCTACTCATGCCAGAGCCGATTAGCTTGCCCGTCAGACAACAATGTTTGTCATCGGAATCTGGAGTGGGCGTAAATGTCAACACTAGACGAGTTTGAAAATATTCACGAAGGCGGGATAAACGGCACTGCTGTATGGGTGACGCTTGAGGACGAGTTTGAAAACTGGATAGTTCACAAAGATGTGTTTGATTTGTACTGTGCATCCTTGGACGAGTTTGAAATTGCCAATGCTGTCACTCGGAAACTGACAAATCCTCTACAATAGGAACAGAGACAAACTAACTATCAAGGGAACACTTTTCTTCAGAAGGATAGTCGAGAAGAGCATGAGATGGGACCGCACATTTGTCAGCTATCGACACCTGGCCTCATACCTTGCCTTCATTCGGTTTAGGCATAGCCATAGAATCACGACCAATTACAGAGGGGAGCTTGTAGCGTGGATCTGTGGGTCTGACACAAACCAAAAAATTTTCGACTAAGTTTATCTAGATCTTCCCAAATTCTCACGCCTTTCTTCACACCAATCTTCAATTCCATAGAAACCCTTCTACCAACAACAACCATGGCTCCCATCAAGGTCTTTGCAACAGGCATCACTGGCTACCTCGGAGGCACTTTCTTCGACCTCTGGCTCAACAAAACAGACACCCTCAATGACTTTTCCATCCGCGCCCTTGTCCGCTCTGCCGTCAAGGCTGAGCAAGATATCCGTCCTCTTGGCGTCGAGCCCGTCATTGGCTCTCTCGATGACACAGATCTCCTCACCCGCGAAGCCGCCGACGCCGATGTGGTCCTCGACTTTGCAGACGCCGATCACCTCCCAGCCGCCAAGGCCATCCTCAAGGGTCTGTGTGAACGCCGCAAGAAAGGTGGACGTTCCCGCCCAATTCTGATCCACACTAGTGGCACTGGTGTGCTCACCGACTCGGCGTATGGAGCCTACGCCTCCGAGGATATCTACTATGATAACGACGTGGATCAACTTTCAACACTCGCAATTGAGCAGCCACACCGCAACGTCGATCTTGAGATCTTGTCGCCTTCTCTGGTTGGATGTGTCGACACCTACATTGTGGCACCTCCCATGATCTTTGGCTGTGGTACTGGACCTGGCAACCGCAACTCGATCCAGATTCCACTGCAGGTGAAGGCCTCGCTCAGGAACGGACAGGCACTTCAGATTGGTCAAGGGCTGAATATCTGGAGTAAGGTCCATGTGATCGACCTGGCCCATTTCTTTATTCTGTTGTTGGAACGAACTCTGCAAGAGCCCCAGTCCTCTGGTGAACCAGGTGTGGATAACAAGGGCCACGTCCTCCCCGAGCTGCCCAAGAACCAGGACGCGTACTGGTTTTGCGAGGACGGCGAGTTTGCATGGGGTTCCGTGGCCCAAGCAATTGCCAGAGAGTTTGTGCGCTTAGGAATCAATGACTCGGGAGAGGTGCAGGCCACCTCGCCTGAGGAAGAGGGTATATGGCCACCCAACAGCCATCCTGGAGCGCTCATTGGCGCCAACTCGAGGTCGCGAGCGGTAAAGGCGCGCGAGATCCTTGGATGGGAGCCACAGTACCATGACCTCGATGGATACATTACTGAGGAGGTCGAGCGCCAGCATAAGGATGGGAAGCATCACCAGTAAAGCTTGAGTGATGTTGGTGCGGAACATTTGGCATTGGATCAGTATTTACGAATAAATATAACGTAGTTGGTTGTTGCTGACTTTGTTACAATACAAGCTATGTATCGGGTTTTCACAAAAGCTATCTGTCCTTGATGGAGTTTTTGATGGGTATCCTCGTGTCGCGGTTGTCTGTCATGATAAAGACTGGCATGAAAAAATGGTGGTCATGATTCTTGCTCCGCGTCATCGTCATTCTCAGGATCCTGCAAGTCGGCGCGAATCTTGAAAGGAGCAGTTTTGACGGGCTCACCATCGACCAGGATCTCGTACAAGCGCGGTAGTTTCCATGGCACGACTGAAAGCACGAGCGAGAATTCAGGGTTGGTCAGTCGGATGGTCGAAGGCACCTTGTGCTCCGTCATGACTGTGGCCCAGAGCACTTTCTGGGGTAAGCAGGTGTTGAGGCAGAGGTTGATTAGATGATCAAAACGGCAGTTGCTCTTCTTGTCTTGTGGTGAAACTTTGGACTTTACCTGAACCAGATCTGAGGCTTTGTCTGACAGTGGCAGTGGCCTGGCCTTGTTTGGGTCATCCTGGCCTCTGTGTCATATTTCGGTTGAGAGAAGACGTGAGCAACCGACCCTGGAGGATGCAGATTTGATGAGGACAGGACCAAAAACCTTACTGATGTATACCTAATGAAGGTCGCCACCTGCATCATCACTGATTCTACCGAAACGAGTCTAACATCGGGGAACTCGAATGACTCCATAGGTTCAAAAGATGTATGAAGATAATGCGAAGAACTTTGGGAGAGGCAAAGTTTAAAACTAAGAGGAATGAATTATTTTCTTTGGTGGCGATTGCATGCAAACGAAGAAAGCAAGAGCATTTCTTGTATGTTTTTCCACTTTGAGCACCCATCACATTCGCCAGTTACTCTCACAGAGGACATATAATCAATGGATGACGGGATCGCTGATGCAGAGACACGTGCTGAAATAGAATCAATTGATCAGGAACTGGCATCCATCGAGGACCAGATCACAGACCTAAAATGCAGGAGGATCGAGCTGCAGGACTACCGCGAGTCACTCGTTCAGAGTATTGCAACAACTGGTGGTCGCGGAACCAGCAATAGCGCCCAATCCTCAACTTCCCCAACGGTGGCCGGCAAAAACTATGATACCGAAACGTTCTCCTGGTCCAAAGAGCTCAAGGACCTTGCCAAAAAGCATTGGAACATCATAGAGTGGCGCCACAAACAACTTCAGGTCATGAACGCGGCACTCGACCAGCGGGACACCTTTGTCATCATGCCTACAGGCAAGCCTAACAAGTTTCGCGAGTGAAGGAGCGGAAGCTTGATCAAGGAACGAAGACCCTGACTTCAATCTCTCTCTTTTTTTTTGGTCTAGGTGGTGGCAAATCGTTATGTTATCAGCTCCCTGCGCTTGTGAGTCCAGGAATCACACTTGTCGTCTCGCCGCTGCTTTCTCTTATTAGGGACCAGGCGTTTCACCTCGAGGAAGCATCTATTGGCGTTGGGATGTTGACCTCATATACCACAAAGGAGGAATCCAAGCGCATTATGGACGCCATGCTTGGACCTGTACCGGTTAAAGGCGCACCCAAGAAGCAGAGTCAACCAACCCAGGAACTGGACGATGGACACCCACCCTTAAAGCTAGTGTATGTGACTCCAGAGAAGATCAGCAAGTCCAAGAGATTCATGAACCAGCTCGAGAAAGTCTACGCCAACGGACGGCTAAGTCGGATCGTGGTCGATGAATGCCATTGCTGCTCGAATCAAGGCCACGACTTTCGACCTGATTACAACGTAAGCATACCGTCCAATAGTAGTTGAAACATCTCTATCTGATTCTGACGTGGTTCTGTTTTGTTGCTCTTTGACAATTATAGAAACTTGGAATTCTCAGGGTATATGACCAGTCAGCAACAACGCTCTGAATTGATGCGAACGAATTTGATCCGCATCGCTCTAACTCAGCCGCGGATGTTATCACAATAGATGGTGTTCCCCAATACCCCGATCATGGCGCTGACAGCAACATCTCCTCCAAATGTCATCCAATCAGTCCTCACGACTCTCAATCTGTCACCACGCGATCAGCCTGGAGGCACTTTACTCTTTGATGCCCCACTTTTCCGTACGTTACTCCTCGTGGGCTGAGTTACAGTCCTTCCTGGGACACCCAAATTTGCAATGGAGACATGGAGCTAATATTGAAATCTTGAACAACAGGTCCCAATCTGGCATACAGTGTCCTCACTCGCCCCGCTTCGAACCAGGATACATTCCAGTTCCTAGCCAATTACATCCAAACCCGGCATGCAGACTCAACGGGCATTATATATTGCCTCTCGAAACGGGACACACATGTCTTCGCCGAGGGTATTGCCGAAGCAAGCGGTGGACGGATCACGACCAGTGCCTATCACGCAGACATCGAAGATCGCGAGAAGGAGTTGATCCACGAGTACTGGCGCGATCGGCGGATACAGGTTGTATGTGCCACGATTGCTTTTGGCCTAGGAATCAATCACCCAAATGTCCGCTTTGTAATCCATGCATGCATGGCAAAGTCGCTAGAAGGTATACAGAGCAGACGAACATGAATCTGTGTTGTTATCGGACCATAGCAGGCATCTGATACATTCCATTCTATTGGATGCAACACGTAGGATACTACCAAGAGTCAGGCCGCGCTGGACGCGACGGACTCCCTGCAGACTGTATGCTGCTGTACCGCGATCAGGATGCTTCAAGGCTTTCGACATTGTGTATCAGTGAGCCAGAAGGCCTCACTAATGGTAAGGGTCGAAGCCAAGATGGATAGAACAACAGTGTGCCATTTAGTAGGCTAACCATGAGTATGTTTATTGATACACATAGTATATAACATGGTCAGATATGCGCATGACCTTCGGAGATGTCGCCATCAAACGTTCGACATCCATTTCTCCAAATCTTTAACAACCGACCTGCCAGCATGTGGCTTCTGCGACAATTGCAAACTGGACAAATCTTTAATCCAGACAGAAAACTTTCAGTCCGAGGTCCGGTCTCTGTGTCTGCTGCTGGATCGACTCAAGGACGTGAATGAGCGTGTGACACTGAACAAGTTGGTTGAGGTCTGGCGAGGAGTTGGATCGCTCCGAATGATTGCGAAGGTTGTACGAGAAGAACACAACTTCGAGGTGGTGCCCAAGCGTACCAACAAGGACGTGAGTACATTTGTAGTTCTCAATGTTGCGTTTCCAAAGGGGAAAAACAAGAAAGCGTGCATGAGTCTGACATTTTCAGGTTAATTACTCTGTTGTAGGATTACGAACGCATCATCAATTACCTTATTCTGAACGAGTACCTTCGGGAGGACTTTCATTTCACTGCGTATTCGACGCTGGCGTACGTATCAGCTTCAACCTACCTGTTTGCATGAGTTACTTTCCGTAAGCTTACATTCATTATTCCACTTTATTTTAGATACATTGTAAATGGGCGCAAAGCGCGTGGGTTCTTAACGGATCGACCACTGTCTACATTGCCTACCGTCAAGATCGACTTTTGCTGTGCCAGCTCACGAATTGCAGACGAGAGCTGGAGCCCAGCGGCTGGGCAATCAAGAGAGCCGACGGGCCGCAAAGAGAAGCCCAAAAATCGCAAGAGGAGACAAGTTTCCAAGGATCAGGATCTATCAGAACAAGGGATTCAGGAGATCATGGAGCTTGATGACGAGCGAGATTTTGAAGACGAGGAAGATGCGCCGTTATCGAGTCGGGTCAAGAAGACAGCGACAAAAGGCGGTGAAGGCCAGAGTGACAAGAAACGCAAGCTGGTGATCGAACTGTCGGACGACGAGGATTTTAAAGTGGATGACGACGATGATGAAGATTTTATGTAAAATATCATCAATAACTCAGTTTGCAGGAAAATATCTGTGGCTGAATTATCAATATATTCCACTCTGATCCATATGCTTGTGCAAGGCTCTTTTCATGTCAGTATCCTGGTGGTTGAGTGGCCTTCGGTTCGTATTCAGGTGGCAGTTCGTGCATCGTCACAGCATCTGTACTGGGTGGTGGTGGCACCACTTTGATATCGACTATTAGGATCGATTGTTTTTGATTGTTTTTGAATGTTAGCATTGTAGGGGAAGAAAAAAAAGGATTGCTCAACCATACACATGCAAGACAATACGTACATGTAAGCTTGCACTCTTCAGTCTTGTAAGTCTTAGGATCCTTCTCAGAGCTGGTCTGAAAAATGAGCTTCACGGTCAAGTTATGTGTAATGAACAAGAACTTTGTGGCTGTATATGCCGAGATGGCAGGGTCCGACGGGATCCTGATGTCCACTGTCCGCTCCCACCTATCTTTGTTCTTTGGCCAGCCTTCGTTTAGTGCAAAATTGAGACAGTTGTCGTAGACGATGACACCTTCGCCCACGTGGAAACCACGGCACCGGACCCTATGCTTCTGCTTGACTTTGTAGGTTGCACATAATACAACCGCCTCCCGTCCAGCACATTTGCTGGCGGCAAGATACGGAGACAACTGAACCGTGACGGGCACCAACTGCCCCATCGCCACTACTGCGGACGGAATTGAGGCCTGCACTTGGAGCGATTCATGGTGGACAACCCCGGTGACGACAGTGGGTGGTCCACCTGTGGGCACGTTCTCCGAGTTCAGGACCCAGATTTCCTGCTCCTCTGAATGGGCAACTATTTCGTTCATGCGGCCGTTCGCCTTGTAGCGAACCATGATCGCGTATTTAACGAATCCTTGACGGTATGTCGAAGATGACGGCCATGTAGGGTCGATCCTGACTTCGACATACTTGGTATATCTGCCCTTGGCGATGATGTCCAACTTGGGTTTCATCACGGGGAGTTTCCAGCGGTTAATCTTGAAGGGATCTTCGGTGCGCAGGCACTCTGACGCATCGACTTGGACTAAAGAAAACATGATCACACTTGAACGATTAACTTCCTGTCCGTAAGCAAAACGTAGTAATATGCACTATGAGGATTATTTTTTACCATCGACAACTGTTTTCGTCCATGCCTTGAACTCGATCTCGACTTGGTTGCCGCTGCAGTCCTCGTCGACATGGAGGGTGATGGTTGCGCCCATGGTTGCTGGTATGTCTGGCGAGCCGACGAGCAAAGGCAGGTCATTGACTCCTCCTGTACGTTGGTTGGTGTGGACTTCGATTGTGCATCGGATGGGCAAGGGTTTCTCCACCTCGGATGCCTTCCTCTTGAAAATTTTCTCGAACATGGCTTTTGTGTAGAGTTGCGAATATGTGCCTGTATAAATCTGAGGAAGAAGAAGAAAAGGAGGAGGAGGAGGAAGAAAAATGTTGAAGAAAAATAAATACAACGGGAGACGTGAGAGCCCGCAATTTAAGGTTGGGACCGAAAGACCAGATTTTGATCATGGAATCACGCTTGCGTGCGTTTGGGTGCAGTTTGGCAGGCGAAGTGAGAAGAAACGGTAGTCTAGGTAAGGAGCGGCATGTAACATACGCATGACCACAGCCTTGTCTGTCAACTTGCAAAAGATGTCTCGATTCTCCAAAGTCGAAATATCATCAGTTATTAGACTCCATGCGGCTACACGCAGGGTGTTAGATGACGCTCACCATTCAAAGTTTAGGGATTTCAAGATGGTAGCTTTGGAGGGAAAAAAGGGGGGCAGCGACTCGAACGAGTGTGCCGGGTAAAAATATTTATTGTGATGTCTGACCTTGTCAAAGCAAGACGTACATTGGCTGCCCCAATTTACCATTTCAAAACGGGGTCAATGTGTGCGGCAACAACCTTGATTGGCACTGTCAATAATACAAGAAAATGAACAAGTTGGTTGTGAGAATTGGGACTGCAACGTCATATCCATGGTTTGTTGATCAGATACGAAAAACCAAAAACTTACGTTTGAACGTGCATTCTTCAGCCTGGATGTCTATTTCTGTGCTGGCCTTCACTTTCAGAGTCACCACGAGCTGGTGCGTGATATCCAGAAACTTGGTAGTCGTATCGACCGCCATGGCAGGGTACGATGGCATTGTGACGTGGACAGTGTGTTCCCACCCGCCTTTGCTCAGTGGCCAGTGGGCGTTCATTGGAGTGTTGAGGACCGTGTCGACAGTGTCCTGCCCTTCACTAGCATCGAATCCTCGGCCGCGGATCACCCGCGTCTCCTTGACCTTGCACGATGCCCAAAGTATGATTGCCTCCTGGCCAGCATACTTGCTGTTCTCCAAGAAGGGCAAGAGGCGAACAGTCACCGGAACCACCTCGCCCAACGCAATGGTTGCAGATGGGATCGCGACCTGTCCAGTCAAGGACTTATGCTTGACAACGCTCTCGACTGTCAGGACAGGTCCTGTAGGCACAGGAACCGAGTTCAGTACACAAATCTCTTGCTCTTCCTCCAAGGCAGTATATTCGTTCATGCGGCCTTGGCTCCGGTACTGCACGCTAACCGCGTACTTGACCCATCCTCCGGGGTGTGTACAAGACGACGGCCAGGTAGGATCGAGAGCCACCTCGATATATTTGGTGTATGTTCCTTTGGCAATGATACCGCGTTTAGGAATCGTGACAGGGAGCTTCCAACGGTTGATCTTGAAGGGTTCCTCGGTGGTGAGGAACTGAATGTTTGCCATTGAAACTAGAAATCGCACAAGGCAAAAAGAAATTAGTTAACATTCTGCAGAGCTACTTGTGCTGGTTACACCGTAGGCTTCTGCCTTTGTTCGTTACCCCTAATGACGGTTGTTGTCAATGCCTTGAATTCGATGTTGACTTCCTTGCCGCTGTGGTCCTCGTCCACCTCGAGCGTGATGGACGCACCCAGCTTGGCGGGCCGCTCCGGGCTGCCGGTAAGTAGAGGCAGGTTCTTGGATCCAACTGTTCTCTGGTCGGTGTGGATCTCGATCGTGCATCGAATGGGCAGGGCCTTCTCAGCGACGGGCTCGCTCTTTTTAAGAAGATTCTTGAACATGACGGCCGATTTTGTCTTTTTTGTGCTGTGTGGTAGGTGTGGTGGGTAAGGAGAAAGAAAGAAAACGTTTTGTGGTAGAAGACGAGAGTGTGTTCCGCGCCTACATTATATATTCGTTGTGAGCTCTTCAGGGTGAGAGCTTGCTTTAGGCATTTGCACAGAAAATAGAAGAATATTGAGTTTGTCGACTTTCAGTGTTTGAGTTCAGATTTGGGAGAGCAAATGACAAGATTGTCCAAGTGACAGGGTGGATGTGGCGCCTGTGCCGAATCCATCTTATATTTTGTGCATATGGATATACTCGCATGCCACAGACGATGCACACAACATTCTCAAGTACCAAAAGTCGACATTTCTGCTCGTGTTACCGAGTAAAGCTGTTACAGCATGTTGGTCGTCGATTGTTTTCTTAATTTCATATTGTGTGACATACCTGTTTTCAATCTGTCGACTCCTCTTATGACTTCCTATCAAAGTTGCGATTTCCCTCGTCAACTTTGATATATCATAGCGCACACACTACTTCTAAGTGAAAGAAAAGTACTACGCTCTGTCGAAGGGATTCATATATTATGCACCCCTCGGCTCGTAGATTGGCCACCACTCGGGTCTGTGGTTTAAAATTCACTCGCTCACCTCTGGCACCGGCCTCAATCAGCTCTTCAAGATACCATAAATACTTCGCAAGGTGCGCCAATGCTACTCCACTCATTCGAGCTCAGTAAATCCCATTGGTGGTTCATATCAATGACATCCAGAATCACCAGGTTGGCAAGATCTGCTAGTGTGTGCAGCCACTCTCAGTGACATCTCGAGACAGTGTTCTGAGTCATCGGTTTAGCTAATGGCCTGTCTGAGTCTTAGAATTTCAAGAATGTGTAGCCCGTACAATTCTTGGTGCCACGCGACTGAGCGTGCCACGGCCAACTTGCCCGATGGAATGTAACCCTTAATGCGAAAAGGCGAAAGCATCTCGATAGCGCGAGTTAAATCCTCTTGGAGGATTTTTTTTATGTTTTTTATATTTTTTTTTTATATATGAAATGGAAGCTATGATGATTTGTTGCAAACCTCCTTCACGTGCTTATAGTCCCTCTCATTGTGTGCATGAATATGCCATTCTCCGTCATCAAAGAATACATTACTTTCGCCAACAAGCAATCTGGAACCAGCTAAGGCATTAAGTAACTCTCTTGTCTCCATCATTTCAAATTGATTTTCACTTGAGTCACTCTTCATCCAGTAGACCACAACCTTAAACATTGCAAGCTTGATTGTGAAAGGGTAAACCAGACTAAACTTTGGGAAAATTTTGAAACTGTTATTGCCACTATAGTAGATCAAAGCTAGAGGTGAAGAGTTTTTTTTTTTTTTTTTTTTTTTTTTTTTTTTTTTTTTTTAAAAAAAAACTCAACATTCATTGGAACGTTACCAAGGGTTTGTTGGACCACGGTAATAGCCCAATATATTATCTGGATGGTAGTTGATTTTGTCCACTAATTCTTCACGTGTTCTATTACCAATTTCAGCAGCGAGAGCCGCCATAGACAGTTTATTAAACGATGCTTTGATAACAACACCATCCCTGTAGTGCAATGTCACATAGGGGATACCTGAATTTTCACCAACTAAACCTCGATACTCTACGAAGAAACTCACAGAATTTATGTCTGATTTTGTGCCATCATTCACATAGACAACTTTATCCAACAAAAATCCAAAGGCTTCGTCCATGCCGATTTGTGTTCAAGAGTGGGTTGTACCACCAAATATACCACGACAATATCCATAGTAGATGTTCAGCTAGAGGTAAAGAGAGGCGTGCGGGAATTGTGAAAAAAAGTCAGCTATGGATAATAACAACTCCCCTTAAATGTAATGTGAAAGAACAACAAGAAGGCTTACAGGAAATGAAGGCTTGTTCGGCTGTTGTGCAGGTCTTCTGTGGGCACTCCTGTAAGCGTTCTTGATAGGGTTCTGTGGTAATATGGCGACGGTCCTGTGAATGAGATCGTTCGTATGGAGGCTCTTGCAATGGGTCCTTTTGCAGATTATAGTGATGGGTTGTGTAGAGTTCTGCAAGAGCTCTTTGGGTTGGAACTTGGATTGGATTGGGTGCTGGATTGTTTAATGACAGTAGAATGTAGTGAGTACAGTGTAAGTGAATTGTGTGATGTTCTGGAATCTACAAGTGGACAAGAGCCAGACATAATTATCCTGCCGTAGAAAAGGACTTACTTGGTTTGGAAGATGAAGTTGGTTTTTTAGGTGAGGAAGGTAGGGAAACCACTGCAAACCTAGAGGTATTTATGCTTCTTTTACCACAGGCTGAGCTGTTTCCTTTACAGTGCTTTGCTAATTTAAGTTTGCATAATTTGCTCCGCCAACACTTCAAGGATCGACTGGCAGGAGCAACATGGACAAATTGTTTGGTGCACACCTTTTCAATGCCACTATGGTTTTTACTGTCAGTCTTATTTACTGTCAGTCGATAAAGTTTGGAGAACGGCAAACTATGTGGGCCATAACTCGCCCTGTTTTATTTTTCCGATTCTCTTGTTCAATTTTCGAAAAATCAGTCCCCCTCCCTTTTTTTTTTTTTTTTTTTTGGAGAGCAAGAGCAAGAGCGAAGCATGAGTTGATGCCATTGCCACCAGGTGTGTCTCTCCCACGGGGCCGAGCTGTGGGTAATACAGCTGCATTCCAGGCAAATGCACCCTCGAATGCCATCACAGCTTATGCAAACTGGTCATCCTTAGTTCTGTTCGACAAGTACTACTGCCTGGGCACTAGAAGCGGGATCAATTTCATGGACACGATCCTGCCGGCAGAGGGTGAATCGTGATATTCCATGGTCTGACTCAGGCGAGACAATGAACCCACATATATTTAAAGCAGTAGGAAAACTTTTGTTTTTTGTTGCCCATACAATATTTGGAACCCCTCGACATTGTCATTGTCGTTGTCTCTTTGCACCATGTCCAACACGTTTTTCTACCATTCACGGAGGCGTACATGCTCCTTCATGTCTCCGAGTCAATCCACATGATTTGATTAGATTCCAGTCTAAAGAGAATGTCCCCCTGATTTTTTTTTTTCGTCTCCTAATTAAATTTGGAGCCGGACTTTGGCGGAATCCACTATTGTCCTCATCCGTAACATCAACCAAAAACAGGGACTGGTGAATGGAACACGACTCATTGTCAGGAAGCTTGGGAGAAAAGTAATTGATGCCGAAATTCTTTTTGGTGCAATGAAAGGCAAACATGTTTTTCTTCCTTGCATTCCTTTAAGGACAGATCGGATCAGGTCAAGGTTCAGGCAGAGTAGGTAGTGGATCAGATATTCTTATGCTGCCATGTAATAAACGTCGGTTGCATTTATTCAGATTCAGAAGAGGAGGAGCAAATCAAATACAGATCAAGAATAAATGTTATTGCGGAAAGTGTTGTACTGAAAGCTACCGTTAAGGTTACGGGTAATTGCTATATAAATACTAAGGACTATGAAACAAATGTCCTTGTGGTTGTCCGGCCGCATGTCCATCGTCTGACCTATCACATGACCATCAGCAGGATCAGGGCTAAGTCGAATAATTTATGCTCGCCGCCTAAAGAAGGAGGGAAGCCACAAGTCACATGATCGAAAACAATCCTTTTCATACGAGAACAAGAGAGAGATGAATTTCTCTCTGACCCAAAGCAGAGGATCAAAGAAAACGTGCACGAAAATAAATAGGTAGCTATTGATTGTAATGTCTCTCGCATGCATGCACACACTCAGGCTTCGCTCTTGCTCTCACTCTTGCTCTTGCTCTCCAAAAAAAAAAAAAAAAAAAAAAAAAAAAAAAGGGGAGGGGGACTGATTATTTCAAGGTTACTAATAGCAGTCGCTAACGATCTAATCATCAGATAAGGTCTTGAATTTTTTAAATTTTTTTTTTTTAAAGGCACAATAATTGTGAGCTTGCAAAATAATAAAGGACACCTCTTTCCATCCTCGAGTTCTTCTCCCACGCACAACAGAATCGATGCCTGCACTAAGACAGGCTGCTGGGTTATATTCGAAGTTTTAAATGGGCTATGCATCATTCTGTGTAATTGAGCGTGTGCCTGTGGCTATGTCATACGCCATGTTACAGTTATCCTCAGAATATGTTATCAGCAATGGGATGAACTCGGGCCCTACTCGGGACTTGAAAGCATACATCTCATTACAGAGCGCGCTGATACGCTTAGCCTTCCATGCGATGCTTTTGATTTTATCGGCTTGTACAGCATGGGAGAGCATTGCGATATTCTCCTTTAGGCGCGCCAGAATTTCCGATACGAAGAGCAGCTCTTCTCGAATGCACAGCCCGACATTGTATATCGCGGCTAGCCGCTTCACAAAATATTCGATGCTCTCAATCTTGGTCTGCGCGTATTGCAAAACTAGTCTCCCAACTAGCATGATCGCGAGGCACGTGACCGCAGTTGCAGGATTGCTTTTGGATACCAGCTGCAATACAATGCCAGCCCCTGTCGTAAGCGTGCCTATCACGCTATAGCTTATACCGTCCGGCTTTACAATCTCGTATTTGGATTTCTCCTTTTCATATTCGCTGATATGGACCCCGATCTTGGTGCCGAGCACTATCAGCTCTTTGTTCGCCTTATCGCACCGGCTTATGGCGTCCTGTAGCCTGATTTGGTGTATGTCCAGCATCTCTAGCTCATCCGCATATAGGTCGCTACAACCTTCTTCGAAGATGACCATGGATTCTGTGATTGCCAACAATGTGGCCCGTATGCTCCCGTTTAGATCATTGAAATATCGGCCAACGATCTCCTTGAATTCCCGCAAGACTTCCTGTTCTTGTGCATTCGCAGCATTTAGATATGTCCGCAGATCATCCTCCAGCATTTGCTTTAGCTCGAGAATATATGAGCTCATCTCTTCGGAGAGCCTCTTGTATTTTCGCTCGCTATCGTCTTCAGACATGTTGTCGCTGTTGCGGGATTTATCCTTGGTATGTTAAAGCTGGTGATGAATGAAGAGGTGAATAAGAGATGGTGTCGAGAATCTAGACTGCTGGCAAGTGGAATGATCCTTCAAGACGGGACTGGTGCTGGGGCTGGGGCGGAGGATAGTGTTGGGGCTGGGTCAGAGAATAGAGTTGGGCTGGGGCTGGGACTGGGGCTGAGGAAGAAGACAGAGGAGGGGACAGGTGCAGGGAATGATGAGGTGTATTCAAGTTAGCAGATGAGGACCAAACTAGACTGGGGACTACGGGATATAAATACTATTTCGTGTGGCAGTGTTCAGGTCTGCTTCATGTGCATACACAAATTCATCATCGATCATGATGCACAAAGAAAATTTCAAGGGAACTGAGGGAAAATTCTAAGGCACCTATCGATCGGTTTCAAAGTTGCACATGAATCGACCACTCAACATGGCAATATGCATTCATGCCTTTTGCACTTGCTCAATGACATTTCCTAATTACTGCTTTCAGTGCTTTGCCATTGTCCTTTCTTTTTGCCATCTGCCACTACTTTGCCAACCGACGTTATACCTCTTTTGCATTACCAACTGTCACTTCTCCCATTTCTGCTTTGTCAGAAGGTATGACTGGCTCATTTTAGATGCTTTGTTCATCATCACTGCCAACCTGCTTTTCATTTTGAGGGATATTATTGTAATTGTGATTTATATAAGTACGTCAGCTTTTAGTCATGACTAAATCTCTACTCTGAGATCAACCATTTCATCAGCATCACTCGATCCTCAACATGCGTGACAATTGGCTCACCAAGACCAATCGGCCCCGCCAAGACCAAGACAATCTTCTGTGTAGTTGAAGGAGAATCCTCGATGGGTGCCTTTCTGGTTACATTCAGCGACAAGGACTTAATTGCCAATCTAGTGTAGCCTTAAAAACGGTGTCAAAGACATCCGGTACTGCGGCGTCAAAGGCTCCCAGGCATACTCAGCACAAGTAAATGTGTCACGGTGTCCGAGACTCAGACAGTGTTGCAGGACCATAAGACGTGAAATAAGAAGGCAGCCTGTAATCGCCTGAATGTTAAGACCATTCTGCACCTTATCGGACGAGAAATATCGTGTTGGCATCTTCTTTACTAACTCGAACAAAGTGGTAACGTCCATTAAACCTCTGTTTGCCTGACTGCCATTAAGGTAGAACCTCCAGTTCTGGTCCAGCATTTCCACAACAGCGCGCGTCTGGCCACAGCCACTCACGCCGAAGGTGATCATGTGGTTGTTCGGGAACTTTTTGATTGTGTGTAGTGCTGTTACCAAAGGAAGCTCGTTATGGGGGCTCTTCAACAGCGAGGGACATATATCGAGTATGTACCACATACTCTGACGTTGAACGATACGCTGGTGTTGGAGATGTGCTGGGAGATGATTGCGTTCCGTCAGATTATGATTAGTCTGGGAGGTGAAATGCCTAAGACTCCGGATCTGAGCGACTTTGCAATCGGCCCATGCCTTAGAAAAAGTTGGGAGGTGTTCTTTTTCCCCCTGACTTTTTCTTGAGTTCGCCTTCGCCATCGTCTGCCTCTTTCCACTCTCGTCTTTTGGAACTACCTGCAGCAGTATTGAGTCTCAAATAAACAAAAAACATACCAGCACAACTCTAAGACACAGGATATGAGGACAGTCAACTAAGCGGCAAGCAGGCAGGCAAGCAAATAAGCAAACAAAGCGAAGTGCATATATGCAAGTAAGCAAGAAAACCAGTGCGCAAGGCGATTTTTTTGTGACGCCAATGGGTCACCCAAGAAAAATATCTCTATTTGCATAAATGGGACAACAAAAGGAATCATGTGCACTACTTTTCAATAAGGCTCCACCTTTGGTATCCCATGGTCGCACAAAGATTTTTTCAAGGGGTCTGAGGAATGATTCGAGGATATGTTAGGACAGCTCTGTATGCTTGAGTACTTGTTGAGTGGTGAACAAAAAGAAATGTGTTGTTGATGGTGTCACAGATCCTATTGCAAAGTCCTCGAGGTTGGAGTGATGATTCAAAACATAATTTGCCGCTCAAAGTGTCTCATCGCTGACGTGTTTGATATACTGGGCTTTGACTAAAGTGCTAGCTGCCATATAAAACTCTTTTGTACCTCGCCCCTGATGTTAAATACTCCACCAAAAGTGGGCCTCTTTTATTGAAACTAAATGACAATGATGGATAGTGTTGTTGTGTAAAAAATGTGATATGAGTGCTGCTGTGAGCAAGAAAATAAGTGATGATCGTTGTCGGAAAAAAAACTTCACCTTAAAAAATGTGATATGAACGAGGTACAAGTGAATAAGGTGAGAAAGAGACATCGGTCCACACACCGCGTGTCTCGACATTTTATTATTTCTACACGATGACTGGAAATAACTAATGCGATATGAATAAATAACCGTATACTAGCCAACATGCAACATTTCACAAGCATGTTACTTCGACTGAGTCAATATTGTCATTTGCATCTGCACTATGGGTTTTCTTCCACCAGCCTCCAATACTTCTGCCAACCATATTGCCATGACAATCTCTTCCATCAATAAACTTTGCTGTACACAATTGAGTTGCAGTCCAAATAATGCTACTGACTTGATTTTCCCTGCCTCTATTGACATTGTGGCCATAAATTCCTCCATTGATGCTATTGTCCCAACTGCCAATAAGATCTCCCTTATAGTTGGCGTGTTCGTATAACCTTAAGACATAAGCCTGCGTGCCGCATACCACAGCCAATGCTGAGAACAACAGTGCTGCCTTCATATCGTTTAAATATTGTTTGAGGTGTTTGATAAAACTTTTTATTTAAAAAAAAACGTGCACATTCTCATTTGCTGTATTCCACGAATTTCACCCCCGACAAAGATTCTTCGTAGTATTCCATGAGATCATCTGTAAATTCTGTGCCACTTGTCAGCGAAACTATGTTTCTCCATATATCCGTATATGGAAACCTGAATGTCTCGCCGGTACTCATCATCCTCATCTGTGGATAAGGTTTGCCATCCAACCATTTGTTATCGTAAATTAGACAGATTTCGAGATATTTGCATTGTAATTCAGCAACCGCATCACACTCCTCGACAGATTTACAATCATAAACAAATCTAAGTTCGACTGGGAATTTGGATTTCTCGAGAAATATCTTTTCCAAGTCATCAGGACCCTTGTCGAGAACAAATACCACATACTTCTCGAGTTCCATGCTTTCTGACGTGATGTTGTGTTTGATAAGGCTAATCAGGCGGAAAGTGAGAAAAATGGTTAGCTATGGATCTAACATATACCCCTAACTAAATTGCGAATCCAACAATAAAGCCTTACAAGAACAAATGAAAGTTTGCTCGGCGGTTGTGCAAATCTTCTGTGAACGCTCCGGTGAACGTTCTTGATAGGTCTCTGTGGTGATCTGACGAGGGTTCTGTGAGGGAGATCGTCCGTGTGGCGGCTCTTGCGAAGGTGCTTGCGATTGTTCTTGCAGTAGCTGATAGAGTGCTGTTGTGGAGTGCTGCTTCGAGTCTAGAAGTGCCGGTGCAGGACGCTAGGTAGGCGCGATGTCGAGAATCTAGGCGGGGCAGGGACAGGGCGGAATGTAGAGGATAGAGATGTCACAAGGACGGAATCGGAGATGGGAGATGATACTCTGGGTACAGACGAAGTATTCAAGTTACCAGGTAACGATCAAACTTTTTGGGAGGCTATATATATGTGTGGTCGTGTGGTCATGTGATAGAGAATCGAAATTCCTCATTATTCTACGCCAACAGTTCGCCCATTTCACTTGCATGATCGATCTTTCCAACAGTGGCCCGCCGCAATGGCACTCTGCAATGGCAGGCCGCAATGCTCTCACAGAGTATGTGCTGAGCCCTGTCCAGAGTCAGAATCTAAAAAGTTATCCAGTCCAATCACAGTGGTGTCACTGGCCCGCCATTGGTTTCCACATTGCTGAGCCCAATTCCCGAGTCAAGACTTTAGGTTTAAACTACATTTCAAGGACGGCGCGACTAGGATGTACAGTACACTGTTGTCACTCAAAAAAAAACTTGGATGATAGCCTACTTAAAAAAAGAGGAGGATAGATGCCACCTAGTCGCAAATTGTACGCGAAAGACAACCGTTAGGGCCATTTTTTCTGTTTCTATCATCCACATTTTCTTTGTATTGGGCGCGCCACTTTTGGAGGCTATTGTAACGAACGGCAAACAAGGCGTGCAAGAACGAAGGCAAAAGGTAGGAAAATGATGTATTGCAATCTGCGGTTCTAACTAGGATGACTATGGGCTTATTTATGTCTATTGCAAGATACTTGGCAAGTGATACCGGTGTGAGAACCGGTCGGAACTAAGCTGGTCGGCAAGCCCTTTCAGGGCGCTATCCAATCGGATAGCAGCACCATGGAGGTGCCTACTATTAGGGGACACGAAGCCAAAGGGGTAATGTCCCTTTTGCCCTTTCGCGTTCTTGGCCAACATCCAGAGCTGTTGTCACGAAAGAACCGAGAGTCTAGGCTCGATTCATGACAGAGATCCGAGCACTTATTGATACATGCCACGATTTCATCGTACTCCTTGCTGGATGACGCGACACAGACCCTACATCAACACTCAAATCAGAAGTTCTGCTGAAGCCTATTCAACCTGTCTGCCCGCGTCATCAGTGAGGACAAGTAGCATGTCAAGATCTCGAAAAAGATAACCTCACTCTCGGAGTGAACTGCTTAGTATCACGGGGGGGGGGGGGGGGGGGGGGGGGGGGGGAAAAAAAAAAAAAAGCAAACCCCCTTTTTAAAAGGGTAAAATTGGGGGGGGGGGGAAAAGACCTTTTTTCCTATCTGACGCACAGTGAAAAAACCTGAGATTAATTTCAACACTTTTTTTTGCCACTTTGTCAACGTTCTCTGATCAGCTTACTCCGTGATGCTGTTGTACCTCTGTGTGTGCCGTGATTGCTCCACAGACTCTTGGACTATTGCAGATGTAATTGCAACCCTTCTTAGCTCCCCGTGGGTAAAAGGCTCAAACTGAACGAAAGCCCGCGAATGGGGTGAGGGGCGAAACAGACAGTGTATTGTAGTAGAGAATCGACAATAAGTAAATGTATTGTCTTTAAATCAAATACGGATCCACACAAAGGCACCAATGCAAGCAACCCCCTTAAAAGAATGACAAGGGGGCCGACCTGAAATTCTAATGG
Organism: Podila verticillata NRRL 6337; assembly: GCA_000739165.1. Classification (NCBI taxonomy): domain Eukaryota; kingdom Fungi; phylum Mortierellomycota; class Mortierellomycetes; order Mortierellales; family Mortierellaceae; genus Podila; species Podila verticillata. The sequence goes on from KN042419.1 coordinate 1,016,476, forward strand.
AAGAGAGAAAGAACCGGTATTGATATCACACCTTTGCGAAAAATACTAAGTGCAAAGGCTACTATCAAATTCGAGTTAGTACTAGAGGAACACTCAATTCTGATACTTGGTATTTAAGCCTGCCTGAGCAAGCAATAGCCCGAAGCTATCATCCGTTGGACTATGGCCGAATGCCTCTAAGTCAGACTTCGTGCTAGAACGCGACGATTACCGCCTTTTCTGATGTCAAGTTGAATACGAATAGACCTTCCGGTCCTGAATTATACTATGTAGTGTCGTCAGGCAAGACGGAAAGGTTTTGTTTGGCGCCAGCTAATGTTAATTTCAAATATTGAAGGAGATAAGTCCATTGCAGACGACTTTAATTGAACGGGGTATTGTAAGCAGTAGAGTAGCCTTGTTGCTACGATCTGCAGTGATTAAGGCCATTGCTCTATAGATTTGTTCGTAAGAATCTCTTCTTTTTTATATCTAATGTCTCGTGAGATTAATGGGTGTAATAGATTTGTGCTTTTACTTGGTCCTAAATAGGGCTCTAGAGCACCACCACACATTGTATAGTTTTGTCGACAAGTTTTGTCGCACTCGAATACAGCCCAAATTTACAATCAACATCAATGACATGCACCACTGTTTTCGACATTCATTTCTTGCGGGAATCCATCTGCCATGACCTCACCGCTCGCGACATTCGCCGGTGCATGCTAGTCTGCCGCTCCTGGCATGCCAACTTCTCTCCCTATCTCTGGCAAACCATCACCGTCCGCAGGAGACGCACTTTCAACAAAATTAAGTCTACCTCGGTACAGACGAAGCTCGCACAGAACATTTGTAGCGTCCTATCAATCGACAGCACTTTCGCCGATATTTGGTCACTCTTTAGCAACATACCCATCAACTGCCTTACTGTCCTATAGAGTCCCTCGCTTGCGACAAAAGCTTCCAGTCGAATCAATAATCAAAAGTACTTCTCAAACATAGTTGACCTGGTCATCGCATGTACGAACTTGCGGATTCTGGAAACAAGTTTCTTCAGCAACATAGTGCAGGACTCTTAGAGATTTATTCTGGCCATTCGGAATCATGGTTACCTGCGAGAGCTCAGGATCGAATCTGCAGTCTCTGTCCACGGTACGATCGTTCGTCACCTGCACTTCAGCTGTGGCAATCTCGAACAACTGCACCCCCAGTTCTACATCCACGGATACCATCTTGCCCCAACACTAAAGCAAGATATGCAGGAGCTTCTCGAGATCACCGGCTCAAAGTCTCCGTCCATCAAACTCAAGGAGCTGAGCTTCCCATGCAGACAGGTTGTTGCGGGGTGCATCTTGCTTCCAATCCTCCGGCTGTGCCCTAGACTGGAACAATTTACAGTTCCGCGACTCTTCATCCAATCGGGGTATCCAGCAATCGCCGCCGTCATCTCGAAGACCACAACACAACTCCAGCACCTAGACATGCGCGAGAGACAAAGACGTCTGATGGGGATGTGAGGGATATTATTGATGCCTGTGTGGGACTGCGGACATATCGTGGCTCATTCTTCCAGCAGCAAGCGATATGCGTGCTTGAGGCTCTGTTGAAGCATCGCATGACTCTCAAAGTGCTGGATCTAGAGTGTTGGGGCTCTGATAACTCGACCAGTGGTATGGTGCAGGCACTACTCTCAGCATGCCCGAATCTGGAGCAATTTTCGGCCATGGGCCCATTGAAGATTGGTTCTGAAGATATCGCTTCCGGAGATCCGATTCTGCAAAAACGTGACTTGAGTGCTGGGCTTGGCCACATCCCAAAAAAAATGCTCTTGATTTGTGGTCGGCTCCGAGTGCTCAAACTGCAGTTCCAAAGCGAATGCATGGCAGGGTCACTGGTCGATGAAGACTGCTACAGGAGAGTCATACCTTGTCAACTCGTAGTTGAATTGAGTCGCCTAGCCCATTTGGAGGATCTCGGTTTAGGACGGGTGAAAAGCGGTAGTGGGGGCGAGGGGGGCTCATGGAGGTCATACACTGAAAAGCAGCGAAGCTGGGATCGGTCTGAAGATGGTTTCAGATCTACTGAATGAGCTGTCAACGTCGGGAAAATTTAGACGACTAGAGTTATGAGGATTGAAGCCGTTTATAGACAAGGAGGCACTAAACTTGGCTCAACGACAATGGAAAGATGTCGGGTGGGTGCAGTATTCATAAAATGTATTCCTTTGGCTCTCTTAATTCGATTAGAAGGCATGTTCTATGGAAGTCATTCTTGATGATCGAGTCATAGTGAAGTCACCAAGGTGCTTTCGTGGCAACAAAAATGAAAACCACGATGCACTGTGAGACCAAAGAATAAACAACGACTGAGAGGTATTGGTCCGTGCTAATATATGCCGATGTAGAACCCACTTCGTACACCGATGTCATTATAGCGAAGCCTCTGTTGCAAGTATTCTTCTCCCCATTTCGGGTTGTGCTCAAACAACCAGTCGCGCATACCTGGCACAAGGGTGAGTAAAACTGCCTCGAATTGTCTCGGCAAGATCTTCAAATCGTTTTGGAGCATTGGCCGACACGGGCAGGCGATTAGTAGACGGTCTTCTGCTCTGAGAATGGATGCAAAAGGTCTTAAAGCAGTGGAAGATGATGCGATCCTGAGAGTGACGGCAAAAACTCTTCCATGCTGCTGAACATAGTGCGAAGGTGGAGCGATCGCAACTCTGGGTTACTTTTAATTAGATGGATTACCAGCTCCTACTCTTCATCATTCATGCCACTGTACGGAGGCAGCGATGTAGTCATTATGGCAAACAGTCTAGTTGCAATATTCTCATCATCGGTGTTGTTCACCGGTATGATTGAGCTCTCTGCTGGGGTCTCTAACTAGTTCATAGTTATTATCCCTTTTGAACTT
>KN042419.1:1033055-1076235 GCA_000739165.1 Podila verticillata NRRL 6337
CCCGGTCTTTGGACGTTGGTTAAGTGTATCACATTGAAAGGAAAGCAAGGAAAACAACGACCATTGCACAAGGGGCGGGGGGAAGAGCGATGCGAACTACAAGTCCTTCTCTTTTCGCCGGAGCTGTAGACCTCACTGCACCCGCGCATTTTTGTGTTCTCGGACTCTAGTAAACAAAATTATTGGAACACTCAGGTGTCCATTGTTGCCACAATGGTCTTACAATGGTGGTGTGATGGTGCGTTTTTGTCCAACGGATCTAGATCTCCCGTAAAACAAACGTGCTGTGCTGTTGTACTATTGGCACCTCGATCTATCGTGAGGATACATTAATCAAAACAAGCGACTTTCTCGATGCATCGAACTTTGCATCGACGCGAATACTGATTGCTGTGACCCAAAGCCACCAAAATTTGTTGTTTCCCATCTTGCCTTGTGTTTACAGGCCCATGGGCATGCACTCGCTGCACTTCCCTTCGTTCTCCTCCTCCTCATTGTGCTCTTTCCATCCATCTTCTTCTTTACTTGTGCACCTTCGCCTGCTTCAAAACTATTTTTCTTTGCCACCCGTTGCTGGTTGGCTTATATTGAATTTGATTGATCTTCGCGCTAATAATTCTCACTTCGCTTTCTTTTCCACCCACCGCTTTTTAATTTTTCCTTTTTTACACTCCTCGAGTTTCAATCGTAATCTTATTTGCACGCCCCCACACTGTTAGCGATTGCGATCAGAATTGAGATTCATCGGCGGCTCAGATGGCATCGATGGACAATGCAATTGGATCATCCCTGGAAGACAGTTTCGATCCATCGACCCCGTAAAGAAAAGGGTTTCGCCTTACCGTGTAGTTGTTGACAGCGCGGTGAAAGTCCAAAAAGATCGACGTTGAAATTCTATTTTTGGTGGGTTTTTTTGTAAAGGTTATCAACTGGAGTGAAGCGTCTGTGAAATGGAAAAAAAAACGAAAATGGGGACGCGTGTTTGATGGGAAGTGTGTAAACGCTAAAGGGGAGGAAACTGTGCCTGGAGGATGGTTCGTGTTGTCATGGAAGCATTGGTGTATAGCTAACAACCTGCAACTAAAGTCATGCTGATAGGGATGTAACAAAAAAGATTATCGTCAACGGATTCAAGAAGAGGAGGTGGAGAAATTAGGTACAGTAGAAAGTGAGTGGTGGTGGTGTTGTTGTTGCGGGTTGTTGCAGAGTTAGAGGATAGGCAATGAATGGAGGTGATGGGACTTGATAAATGCTTGAGGGGAACAGTACAATCCTACAGATTGGAGTGAGCAGGAAAAGACTGGTATTGGAAATGGAAAATGGAAAAAAATAAATAGAAAACTTGAAATTGAACGAGTTTTTCTACAAATTTATTCATGACCCCACTACCAACAGTTTTTTAAGTCAGTCTATGAAGTAAAAGTTGCCTCCTTTTCCTGAGCTAGTTTCTTATTTAATTGAATTGCATCATGTTCTCGTCCTTACCAGGCCGTGTTTGTCAGCTGGGACCTCTTACATTGGCGTAGGTAATACACGTAAACTACCATGTTCATTACATGCATGAGAAGGGTAAAAAGGGTACATGTGTTTATGCGGACTACTGCTGATCATAAAAGCGTGGCTACATAGTGTCGTTCAAGTAGGGTCTCTAACTAGTTAAATAATAGTTAACTAAGTAAGTGGATTTCTTCTTTAACTTTTAACTAATTTTGAGAATGGCTTAACTTTGGTTAATAACATAAGGGTAGGGTGTACATGGGGCAGGTTCTTAATGGAATGGCGCGAAGCCTTTAGTTGAGCAAGATTTTTTTTGTCTAATTGTCACCTTTAGTGTCAACATTGGCGGTCTTTTGGCAGTGAATTGTTTGGTTCCTTGTACTAGGGCGCGCCGAGTCTTAATTAGCGCCGAGTGAACATCGTTACTAGTTTCCCACGAGACAATACATGTTCAATACAATATAAAAGAAGCGACTCTGCTTCCTCTCTCCCATTCCTCATCACTTGCTATAACTTTTACCTCCTCACCTCCTTTGTTTTTATCTCCACTTCTACCATCTATTCTCCCTCCCCTTCTCTTAATGCGCAAATTGTTGTTTGCACCATGCCGAGCTCATCTTAGGGGACCTACTAGATTCGAAGTCTTGGTTCGAAACCCGATGTCCCAAGGGACTGGAGTGATCGATTCCGTGTTGACCCTGTTATCTATGAGAAAACCCTTGAGTGGCAAATTGTCTGCTGCATCTGTAGTGAGCCTTAATATAGGCCACTCTCTGTGAACAACTAAAAAAGAGCGCTAGATTAACACAGATCCGGTACAGTCAAATTATTAACAAAGCCAATCTACCTTCTTACCCAACCACAGATTATCCTAAGTCCGCCTTATTTTAATATGTGACAGCTTGTGGTTTGAGACGCCCAATAAAGCCCCTGAGCTCCTTTGGGTCCGATCGAGTTGTACCCCAAACTCAAAGTGGTCAGAGTCGAGTTTGTCTCAAGTAATTCAGCCAGTGCCAGAGCTCCGTTGTCTCCGATCGAGTTGCTCCACAAATCCAAAGTGGTCAGAGTGGAATTACTTTTGAGTGCCTCAGCCAAGGCCTGAGCTCCATTGTCGTCGATCTTGTTGCTCTGCAGGTCTAAAGTGATCAGAGACGAATTGGTCTTGAGTGCCTCAGCCAGCGATTGAGCTCCATTGTCTCCGATCGAGTTGCCCCACAAGTCCAAAGTGGTCAGAGTCGTGTTGGTCTTGAGTGCCTCAGACAGTGCCATAGCTCCGTTGTCTCCGATCGCGTTGTTCTGCAAGTACAAAGTGGTGAGGATCCAGTTGATCTTCAATGCCTAGCTAATGCCAGTGCTCCGTTGGATCCAATCGAGTTATGCCACAGGTCCAAAGTGGTCAGAGTTGCATTGGTCTTAAGTGCTTCCGATAGTGCCTGAGCTCCGTTATCTCCGGCCGAGTTGTTCTGAAGGTCCAAAGTGGTCAGAGTCGAGTTGGTCTTGAGTGCCTCAGCCAGCGCCTGCGCTCCGTTGGATCCAATCGAGTTGTTCTGCAAGTACAAAGTGGTCAGAGTTGAGTTGGTCTTGAGAGCCTCAGCCAACGCCTGAGCTCCATTGTCGTCGATCGTGTTGCTCTGCAGGTTTAAAGTGATCAGAGACGAGTTGGTCTTGAGAGCCTCACACAGTGCCAGAGCTTCATCATCTTCAATCGACTTGTACCCCAAGTTCAAAGTTGTCAGAGTCGTCTTGGACTCCAGTGACTTCAACAGCACCAGGGCTATGTTGCCCGTGGTGTTGTTTCTCTTCAAGTGCAAAGTGGTCAAAGTTAAGTTAACCTTAAATGCCTCAGAAAATGCCAGAAGTCCTTTGATCCAGATCGAGTTGCCGTCCAAGTTTAAAGTGGTCAGAGTCGAGTTGGACTTGAACGCCTCAGCCAGCGCCACACCTCCGTTTTCTCCGATCGAATTGCCCCACAAGTCCAAAGTGGTCAGAGTCGAGTTGGTCTTGAGTGCCTCAGCCAGCACCACACCTCCGTTGTCTCTGATCGAGTTGCCCCACAAGTCCAAAGTTATCAGAGTCGAGTTGGTCTTGAGTGCCTCAGCCAGCGCCACACCTCCGTTTACTTCGATCTTGTTGCTGTGCAAGTTCAAAGTAGTCAGAGTCGAGTTGGTCTTGAGTGCCTCAGCCAGCGCCACACCTCCGTCTTCTCCGATCGAATTGCCCCACAAGTCCAAAGTGGTCAGAGTCGAGTTGGTCTTGAGTGCCTCAGCCAGCGCCACACCTCCGTCTTCTCCGATTGAGTTGTTCCTCAAGTTCAAAGTGGTCAGATTCGAGTTGGTCTTGAGTGCCTCAGCCAGCACCACACCTCCGTTGTCTCCGATCGAGTTGCCCCACAAGTCCAAAGTAGTCAGAGTCGAGTTGGTCTTGAATGCCTCAGCCAGCGCCACACCTCCGTTTACTTCGATCTTGTTGTTGTGCAAGTTCAAAGTAGTCAGAGTCGAGTTGGTCTTGAGTGCCTCAGCCAGCGCCACACCTCCGTTGTCTCCGATCGAGTTGCTCCACAAGTTCAAAGTAGTCAGAGACGAATTGGTCTTGAGAGCCTCAGCCAGCGCCACACCTCCGTTTACTTCGATCTTGTTGCTGTGCAAGTTCAAAGTAGTCAGAGTCGAGTTGGTCTTGAGTGCCTCAGCCAGCGCCACACCTCCGTTGTCTCCGATCGAGTTGTTGTACAACTTCAAAGTGGTCAGAGTCGAGTTGGTCTTGAGTACCTCAGCCAGCGCCACACCTCCGTCTTCTCCGATTGAGTTGTTCCTCAAGTTCAAAGTGGTCAGAGTCGAGTTGGTCTTGAGTGCCTCAGCCAGCGCCTGCGCTCCGTCGTCCCCGATCTTGCAGTCCTGCAAGTTCAAAATTGTCGCGCCCGCCATGGTTTGCAGTGCCTTGAGTGCCTCGGCCACTGCCTGAGCTCCTTTGGTTCGAATTTCCTATGACATTGTAGGTGATATTGATAGATCCTGAGAAATAAAAGGATAGATTTAAGAGTGGAAGAAGATGGAGGGGAATGGGAGAGGGTGAATCGTGAAATTCCATGGTTGGACTCGGGCGAAGTAATGATTTTTTTTTTGATCTAAGATTCTGACTCTGGATAGGGCGAAGCACAACAGTCCATCGATTAACCAAACGATTAAATTATGTATGCGATTACAATGTTTTTCGTATTAACTATGCGATTAAGAATTCTGTGTTAAATATGCGATTTTATATTCATCCGGATTCGTCTCTTTTGGCCCGTAGGTATCTCAGCATTGTGGCCTCCTCAGCTCCATCTGAACGTGTCTTCAGTTTTGCAGGAAACAGTTTTGACAGAAGACACAAGCCAACTTAGTGACGAATTGTGAGCGACATTGGTTTCTGCCATTATGCTGTGAAAGCACTTGGTTTGACTGGCAGAGTATGAAATAAATAACTTTCGGTGTGTACTGCACGTGATTCCCACCAAAAAAAAGTTAATCAAGTCAAGGATGCGTGGAGTGTTGTTTATTTTTGAGAGTAATGTCTCAAGTTAGGAAACCTACGTTCAAGCATGAACGAGCATTGGCAGGGAACCATGTCATCAAAGCACGCCACAGATGGTGACATGCTTGGGTTTAGATGCGCTAAGATAGTTTGTTTGCTGTACAGATTGTGCAGACCCGAAATAGATTCATATTCCCTTCGCTGCACCACTCGTAGGGTGGGTGGTGGCAGGAAGCAAGTTGGAGCAAGTGGAGCAAGAACATCAAAAGCATCTCGCTGCACCCTGCCTGCTCGTTTTCATTCTTTCCGGGTTTTTTCTTCTTTTCTATGGCCACAATTGTGTGTAATCGATCAAACGATTTCAGGGAGTGCTCGAAAACAACGAAAGAAGAAAAAAACAAAAAAGGAAAAGACCGTATTGCTTCACTGTCCAACCTCCTTTCTGTCATGAAAAAGGTGGGAAACAATGGTTCATGTTTCTATTTATTCCTCTTCCAATTTCCTCCATTTTCTCCAGGACACTTCCTTCTTCGTCCTCCTCCACGACACCCTACTGCCCTTGAGTTTTCGCCATCAGTCGTATCTCGTCCTCGAGATGATGACTTGTGTTGTCATATTCTTGCTTACACCTAAAAATATATGAATTGCAAGCACGTACATTAAACATGAATGCATTGTTATTTTTAACATAGCCAAGACGCGGGCTGTTGAGTTTGGGTCACTCATAGGACTCGTGTCAATTGGCACAATACTTCTCTCCGAGATGAATCTCTCCCCCTGGAAGAAGCTTCAACCATGTTTGTTGCGAGCCCGAGCATGGTGGAGGGTATGGTGTGGCATAAATGTTTCCGGATGTTCCGTTTTTGTCTCTATTTGCGCTCGAAAATCCTGTCAGATTTTGTGCTGCATGCATGCTGAGATAGTGGCGTTCAGAACTCAGGCATGACCCTTGGGAGCTGAAAATCGGAGACTGTTTTTGCGTTTCCTTTGTCGCCGGCACATGTTAACAGCTATAGCCCGCCTGTAGACGGGGGTTGCTTGCTCAGCAAAGATACGGCCTCGGCACTCAACTCTCAAAATAATCTCGACTGCGCTGTATACTGGGCATTGTACGCGAGCATAGCGCGTTCGGCGACTTTGATCTCTCACGAACGAGCAACCTCAAAGCTGGGAGATTGTGCGGTAGAATGCTATTAAGGGGTTTGGTATGGACATCAGGACGAGTCTAGCTGTCCAGTCAAAAATGGATGTCCGCTCGCCCCCCCTACTTTTCATCACCATCAGTCCGTCTATTCATCCAAACTTCATTCATCAGCAAACGCACCACCACTCTCGCGAGCATACAATCCATCCAGGACTCAAGAAACAAGCATAGGACACTGTCATCAACAACAAGCAAGGACACCATAAGGACACACAGACATTGAGGGTTACACTTGCCTCCCATTCCTCCTTGCTTAAGTAACACACAGTTCAGCCCAGCTCACAGAAACCAACATTTACCAGTCCAACAACTGATCAGTGTGCATGCGGTCAAGTAAAGCAGCAGGAAAGGATGCAGAAGAGTACGAGGACCAGTTTCTGCGTCAAACAATCGGTGGCCGGATAAAGTCCAATTCTACAAAATTCGGATCGCACAAGCTCAATCGCCATTACACAGCATCATCCCTCACTCCACCTTCTGCCTCCAGTTCCTCCGGGGTACCAGGCTCCTCTGCGTCTGCCGTGTCGTCTTATCTCGAAAATCTGCCGTCAATAATCAGTGTTTCTGCACCACCTCGACCGACAAGGCCGCCTGGAGGACTACTTGGGATCAGCAACGGACGAGGCATGGGATACGGCCGGACTTTAGGCGCCTCCTACGATAGTCCTGTCACGACTCATGGATCGTTCAACGGCCATGTCCGCAGCGGGGCAAATCTGTATGGAGGAACCCAAGGATCAGGATTGTCACCGACAAAGTCAGGATCTTCTGGGCATCATCACCGGCCAACGCTATCTGTCTTCCCAATCCAAAAGGCCATGGAAATTTCGCTGAAGGAATGGAGGTTGTTGCAAGCCGCCTCTAATCGAGGTGAAGCGTCATCTTTAAGTACAGGACCGACTTCTGGTATGGCCTTTGTGAGAGAATTGAGGAGGTTGCGACATGCCCGAGGCGTTAATATCACAGAGCACTCTGACAAAGAGGAGAACACCATTGTTCGCCAGTTTGGTGACGACTCAACAGAGGGGAACATGGTTAAGATGGACAGCTACAGCCAAGGCCTCAATGGTAGTAGGACACCAGAGGCAAAGGACATCTCTAAATCTTTTATGGCCACAGCAAGAACTGTCCACGAGCACGGGGATATCAGGATCCAGCGTCCGGCTATTGCCTCTTTTGATGCAAAGATGCAATACCCTGGCATAGCACATCTGCCCCACACTCTGACCCCGCAAACGAGCACAGTAGCTGTTCGTTTATCTCCTACCAAGAGTGTCTATCCAACTGGTGCGTGGCAACAGCAGCAACACTATGTAAACAAGGATCATTATTTGCAGCCCCAGCAACAGCAACAACTGTCCTCTCTCTAGTCAGATCTTACAACACGACCTTCGCCTCTCCCCTGCATGTGCCTCGAGGAAATTTTGCGCAGCCTTTCACCAACCCCCTACTTGGTGAAATTTGTTATCTTCGCAAGCATCCTCACTACTTTTTTTCTTCTATCCATACCTCTCCTCAACTTTAGGATCTGCTGTTCACGAAGTCCGCAAACTTCTCGACTCGTATCCTGCACCTTCGCCCTATTGTGTCGACGAAAAGAAGCGATCTCCTTTGCATTTTGCCGCCGCTTCTGGTGACCTTGAACTGGTTGAGTTTCTACTGGAGCGCGGTGTTCGGCCAGACTGTGGGCGTGATATTGCCGGAAACATGCCCTTGCACCTTGGTAAATTTGGTTTTAACATTTTTATGAAATGATGACTGTAGCCGATATCTGACATCTGCTCTCCTTCACCATCTAGCCATCATCTCCAATCGCATTGATGTTGTGGCAGCTCTTCTGAAAGCGGGCGCAGATATGACGCTGGCTTCACCCATGACGCTTAAAACACCGCTGGACCTTGCGGAATCTCGACTCAGCTATCTACTCTCGCGTGCTCAGGAGGCCTCGAAGCCGCAGCATCCTGAGGCGATCGATCTTTTCAACAAACAGATTGCAACCCGGTCAACCCCTCCAACACAATCTTCAGCTTTGCTTGACCAGATCAAGGGGATCGTTGGTCTGTTGCGACCATATGTTGTCCGCCAGCAGAGGCTTCAACACGGAGAGCGCCAAAAGGAGCGCCAAAAAGAGCGGTCTTGGGAGCGAGCAGACAAATACATGCGGCAGCAATCCAATGAAGGTTCGGAGGGCATGTGGAGGATGGATGGACAATCTGAGGACAACTATGGTGACATGGAGGACGAAGATGACGATGAAGACGGCATGATGGACGTTGGTAGCTCACACCGAAAGCAACCTGGCCTGGATCACGATGGCGATATGGAACTAATCGATGAGCTGCCACCATATTCTGAAAAGTCACGGAAGGTTCGGCGGATCCCAAGAAGGATGAATGCCAACGAGACCGAGGAAGCCCTAGAGAGCTTGATGAATGGCCTCTCACTGCTGGAAGCAAACCGGTTACAACAGCAACAGCTTGGAAGTGAAGGAAGCACGAGTCGTCCTCAACAGGCATCAGGATATGCTGGCCTCCACCGTGGAAGCAGTGACATTGGCGATGGCAACCTGGCGGATACGGAGCTGGACCGAGAGAACGAGGTGGACGATGGGCTGCCTGATCTGCTGGAGCAAGTGCAGCAGGTGCTCCAAGCCATCAAGCTGAATGAAAGTAGCCCTGTATAGTTTTTTCATATGCACCAATGTAACATTACCATTCAAAGTCTGAAAAAGGACAGTTGCCCTGTCCTGTCTCTCTATAGTCACGATGCTAGGAAAACGAAAGATCGGGGGGTTTGAGTTCTGGAGATCCCATTGGGCCGGCAGGAACGGGCAGCAGACGAAGGGCAGACGAAGGGCAGCACGAAAGTAGACGAGGAAGAATCGGCGCTCAAAGTCGATGTGAGCCAATTTACCCATGTTCCTCCTGTGGTCGACTTTCCCTCGCAAACCTTAAAATGCGCGCATGGAAGGGGGGGAAAGACAAGTCGAGAAGAGCAAAAAGAGACTGCAGATGTGCTTTGGGCACACTTTTTGAGAGGTAGACGAGTGAGTGTGGCCACCTTTTTTTTTGGGCGTATTCAGTGTCGGAAAGAGTTTGTCTGTGTGCACAACGGCATTTTCTCTTCTTTTCCTTCTCTTCCCTCACTCTTCTCTTCCCTTCCCTTCCCCATTTCCCCACATTTCCTCAACTCCATCACTCCTCCTATCTCCATCCATCATCAATGGCATCCACCAACGACGAAATCACTCTGATTCGCGACATTGTCGACACCCAGCCCAAAAAGACCAGCGGCATGCAAAATGTCAACGCCATTCAGTCTCACGCACAGGGTATGTGTGTGTGTGCATGTGTGTGTGTGTGTGCGTGTGTGTGTGTGTGTGTTGTGCATGTGGTGTGCGTGTGTTAAATGTATCCTCACATATGGCATGAAGGTTGGGCAGTCTTTACTAACTGACAGCAAACTATCTGCAAATCTACGCTTCAGAATACCCGGCTGAACGTGTCTCTGGTGTCTATGGGTCAATGGTCAACGCCATGGGTGCACTCGCTGGAACATTGGGCATGGTAGGTGTGGCTTCTTGCAAATCCTTTTTCAGCTCGTACTTGACAAGCGTAATAACCAATACTTCGTGGGACTTCATAGATTCCTTGCTGCATCTGCTTCCCTAATCCGTAATGAGAACTTTTGATAACCGGCTGTATACATAAAAAAACAGTCGCAGAGCCTCAAGTCTAACGATGCACATTTACTCTAGATACAAAACTATTGAGCAAGGAAATATCGGCTTGGTATCCTACTTTGGCAAGTTCTACAAAGTGGTCGACCCAGGACTGACCCGTGTGAACCCATTCACTGAAAAGGTGCTCAAGGTTGACATGCGTGTTCAGATCAGTGCACTGACCGGTCAAGTGATTATGACCAAGGACAATGTCAACATCCACATCGACTCGATCATCTACTGGCATATTATTGACCCCGTTCTGGCCAGCTACGGCATCTCGGATGTGAGCCGTGCGCTGAACGAGCGCACCAAGACGACTCTGAGACAAGTACTCGGCTCCCGTATGCTCCAGGAGATTATCGAGAACCGTGATTTGCTCGCCCATGAGATTCAGACGATTATTGACGTGCCTGCCCACGCATGGGGTGTGAAGGTAATATGAGTCTGTTAATCATAAGGATCAAAAGTGGTATCGACTTTTTAAAATTCGACTCGGGGTTATGGCTTTGGGAATCGGTAGCCTCAGGACGACGGTTCACTATCTTTTCTGCACTTTGTCTGACAACGGCTTGACACCTTATGCCTTCAAATAGGTCGAGAGTATTCTCATCAAAGATATCCAATTCACAAAGGCGCTTCAAGAGTCTCTGTCGTCAGCTGCTCAGGCAAAGCGCCTGGCCGAGTCCAAAGTAATTCAGGCACAATCCGAAGTCGACAGCGCCAAATTGATGCGCCAGGCTGCCGAATGTGAGTATCAATTGCTATGTCCGCTGATTCATACCCAGCTCAAGTATCGGAATATACTCAGTCGTATATCTCTTCCTATTCGTTTATCTTAGTCTTGAACACACCTGCGGCAATGCAGATCCGTTACTTGGAATCTATGGCTTCAATGGCCCGCCACAGTGGACAAAAGACCATTTTTATGCCAACCTCGGATGATGTCAGAACTCATTTCGTTGCAGGACCAGCTGCCTCGATGCCCATGCCTTCGGCCTCGATCGCTGGACCCTCTGGCAATCAGGTCTTGACCTACAGCCACACTGGAAAGTAAAAAACGCCATATGACCCTATCAAATGGCCTCCAATCTTGTACATATTTACTAGTCTTGTAGTCCCTGGACACCGATACCATAGTCGTCAATCTATCCATCTCTTTATTCCACCTTTCTATCTCACACAGATATTTCCTCGCTCCACTGTGCGGCGATAATAAAACCCTGACCGCCATGACGCGTTCGAACTATAGACATGGTCAGTGGAATATTTCGCCGACGCCGAGAGGAAATTCTCACACGCCCCTTTTTTGACAGGCACAATTTGCGCTAATGTTGCACAATTTGCGCTAATGTTGCACAATGCACGCTCCCGATGCATGTCTGTCAAATCCACCTCTCAATCGAAAACTGGGTGGAAGCTCAGTATGCGTCCCATTTGGCAGCATGGAATGGGTGCCAATATACTTTTGATGTGCACTCTGCTTCAATGCATGAACCTTCATAATGTGCTATGCAATCCCTTCCAGTAATACCAGCATGCGACGAATGCTGTCGCTATCCAAACTGCTGACATTCGACTCCCTTTATTCCTTCTTTCAACTTCCCCCTGTTCAGCTTTTCCCCTTTTCAAAACACTCGTGAAAAAAAATATCTTCACCTTTCACTGTTCAGATTGCTAGCTCCACCTCGAGCAGCTACTTTCCTTTCTTTTTTTCACATCTTTCTATCTCAATTCTGCACCTGTGTTCCATCCTACACACCTCCATAGCACTGAACATAAAATGAGGCTACTTCTCCAACTCTCTGTGGCAGCTCTCCTGTTCACATCCACCATGGCTGACGCCGCGCCAGGCCAATCTCGCGACCGCCTCCAGGATTTTCTCAACGACCCGCAGGTCCAAGCGGCGGCGCCTCACCTGATTGACCAAATCAGTTCCCAAGGCATCCAAGCTGCCGCAAGCTTCGATACGGCCGGTTATGTTGACCCCACAGGAGGACTGATCACTCAGGCCAAAATCCCACTCCTGAACGACATCATTGAGATTGTGACCATGACCGTCTTCAACTCAAAGGAAGCAGATTGGAGCCGTCTCGAGCAGGCCAAGCTCAAAGCGATCCGGGATTACGGCGCCGAAGCAGTTGAGGCCATCTCCAACTTGAGCTCACTTGATGCACACCGTGCTCAGTTGCTCATCAACACTATCTACGACTCAGTCATCCATCTGCCCGTGACCAACAAGGCCAATTTTGACAGCACCGGGGATGGCAAGACCGGCCCAGCCTCTGTTTGGGACTATATCGGATTCGGCCTGATCAAGTCCTCGGATGCAGTGCGAAATTTTAGAAACGTGATCACGCCCTCGGGCACTTGTGAGACAACGGACACCTCGTACCTCAAGGGCGTGGAGGAGGTTGTCTATTACAGCTCGCTGACCGACGGCTTGGCGGGCGGAACCCTTGCAGCGTCGCCACCTACTTCGGCAGTCAAGTCTCTTGGTCTCTTCCGTGTTGTTTCCGCAATCGGAAAGCTGGCGGTCGAACTCCATATGGCCCAGGGGGTTGCACAGCTTGCGGAACTGGACCCCAAGGAAGAGCGCGTCCGTGCCATGATCTATCTAGCCCTCACAGCCGAAAATCCTCTCTCGAGCCAGGCACAGACAGCTCGCGAAATCAATAACTTGATCACCAGAGACATGAGCGATAAGATCCCAGACGCGGCGCTCAAGGCTGTGGAAGAACAGGCAGCGTTGGTTCTGATCACCAAGGGTGCAGGTCGTGGTGATGGTGGGCACGGATTCCTGTCGAGTATCCCTGTTTTGAGCAACATTTTTGCATACAGCAGTGATGTTTTGGGTGCACGAAACGTGGGAGATGTGCTCAAATTTGTGTTCTGCCCTGTGCCCGCGTCGTCGCTGATTCCAGAGACTGCCTCAAGCACTGCACAGGATGGGGCAGATCAGCAGCAGCAGCAACAGCAACCTCCGCAGCCTGTGCAGCAGCCACCGCAGCCTACGCAACCAAAGACGGCTCCAAAGTTACAGCCAAAGGTGCAAAAGCCCGCTGACTCGAGCCCTGAGGCGAACGAGAATGAGGTTGAGATCGAAGAGATCAGTGATGAAGACACAGATTCGACCGAGCAGGGTGTACACGGACAAAGACAGAGGGTGCTGCGGCGACCCGACCCTGAACGTGTTGCCGCGGCAAAACTGGAAGACCAGATCTACAAGGGCGACGGCAAGGAGAAGCACGAGCTTTGAAGGTGGACATCATCATTTGGAAACTGTTGAGCTGAATAAATTAAAAGAGAAACACTGCCCTTGGTTTTCCTGCAGGGTCCCACGGCATTCCTTCGACCAATAGCATTGGGCCGTGTTTGTCGATGGTGGACGCGAAGAAAATAACTTGTGCTCACGCATACCACCAACAAAGGCATCTCTATGCATGCAGAAATGTCAAATGAATCTTCATTAAATTAACAATCTCTCTTAGGATCTCCCCTCTCTATTCGCCACACAAATGACATCCTTGTCTGGTCCATTTCTTCCTGCAGAGATCATTCTCCTCTTGGCGCTTTATTTTGTGCACCACCGCAAGAGACAAATCAATGGCAGAGATTGATCGTATTTTGGCCCAAAAACTGGAGGCATTGCACGGTCAAGAACACCGGATTCATTAAATTAAGAATGCGCTTAATTGTTTGTAGAGAGACTACTGGTGCCCGTGGCGTGGGACATGCCACATCAATCTTTGAAATTTAAAAAGGGCTTGTTGCCGTAGCATTTAAAATCTTTATTTGTTCAGTTCAATCGGAATCTCAGTCAGATATGACGTTTTTGTTGAGAATGTTGCGAGTATAGTAACTCTGCATGACCTCCCTTTCATCATCTTTGCTGCATTGGGAGTTTCTACTTCACACGGACCATGAAGCATATTCTTCATCGCAGTCGTATAAGCGAGAGGATGGACAGCAGGATGGGGTAACTCGGAGAAAAATTGTCTCGAAGTCCCATGCTGTATGCTCATTGTTTAGGACCAACATAATGTGAACTTGTGATATCCACGGTTCTGAATTTCTGTGACCCATGTGTATGTAATGGCCCTGCGTATGAGTCGCACTCCGCTTCAACAGGTCATCAAAATGGACATTGAACTTTAGGCAGAAGTCTCGAACAATTAGATTCGGCCGATCACCTGGAGTTTGTGCAGGTTACAAAGCCTCCGTGATCTTGGGCCAGCGTGTGTTTCAAGTGAATGTAATGAATAGATCAGGCTTTCCGTAATGTTGAACAATAGCCATGGCATCCTGAAAAAGTTGATGCATGTACCGCGGGCTGTAACACATGCAGGGAGCACAATGTGCCTCCCAATCTGACCGGTAGGTAAGCTGTCCATATGGGCATCAGAACATCCTCGATGGTCATTGGTGCGTATTTCTTTTGGATGGAACTTGAGGGAGGCCAGGCGGATGGATTCGGTTTTTGCGTACTGGCCCACTACATACAGTAGGGAACAAAACTGAGCCAATGAAGGATAATGGTGCATGAGACGAAAACGTAACCAGAAGTACGATCGCGGGTTTGTGCTGCTCAGAGGCCGATCCTGTTGTTGGTACGCGTAAAAATCACGTGTGGTGACAAGACTTGCTTGTATCGCCAGCACGGTTTGCTTTAGAGATTGAAGTCGCCAACATCATTTGCATGCTCCTCCTCATCTACAATGGGAGGCAGGTTGAGATTTTGACGATCGGTTCCTCCTTCCTCCAAGAGCTGAGCTTAAGTGTAGAGGTCAGTACGGTGAGTCTCAGGTTGGTCACAAGAGCAAGGATTCGCGTCGCAGTCAACAGGTACGGAAATTGGATAAATCGCTTCTTGCTCTACAACGGTGTCAGCAGTCGCATTGCGGTTGGCACCATACAGCGCGGATATGGCATTCACCTCACGCTCCATGCCGGAGTCGATATCATCTGCAATGGGGTCGGTGTCCATTGGAAGCTCTTATCATCTGCATTAATGATCGCAGTGCCTGCTGCTCAATCTGTAGGCTTTGAAGTGAGAGCCGCTTCCTTTACGTGTTATACGTCCAGCCTCGTTCTGGATGCAGAAGATGTAACCCAATGGATCATAGAGTGACTTCTTTTCGTCGTTCTGTTGCATTAGCCTACTTTGCTGTAATAAAGTCGGGCTAGGAAATGGACAAGAATTGGGTGAGGAAGAGACGAGGACTGGGACACGGACAAGAATTGAGTCAAGAGTGAGGTCGTTTATTGCTTGCTTTGGTATCATTCTGTGCTGTGGGTAACGAAGACGATGAAAGAAGCGGTCGGCTAGATACGAGATGGTGAGCCACAAATGTGAAAGTGCAGCATCACGCCATTTCTTATATACAAGGATACAACGAGTCAAGTTATGCCTCGAGAGTAGTAACAGGATTATGCTGAGTAGCTCGGGGACGTCGAAATTTTGAGTCCGATTAGAGGGAGGAGGATGGAGGGAAGAAGGAAGGAGAGGAAGCGAGATATCGACTGCGGATTTGAGAAAAGGTGACATGCAGAAAACAAGAAAGGAAGAAAGACGCCTAGGAAGCTAAAAAGAGAAGGTACCCAACTACATCAAGGTAGTTTGATCCCGACATTCCTTAGACCAAGTCAAGTGAGCCCTACTCAATACCTTGTTTTTAAACAATATCCTATTTTCATCGAGCACACCCTTCCCTATGGACCTTGGAAATTCTTCCTAAGAGAATCCGCTTTATTGCTGAAGACGGGCGATATCATGTTCGCTGTGAAAAACCAACCCGCACCAGCTCACTCCAAGGGCTTGCGGGCGACGAAGAAGCACATACAGTAGGTGTAAAGATACCAAGTATGGCGCCTTGTACAATTGAATCGATACCTAGCTGCAGGAGGATACAAGCCTCTGTGCTCCCTTTGGGTATCAAATAAAACTTAGCAAGAGAGGCGATTCAGTGATAGTGGGATGCTATCGTCATCGCAATGATACTCACTCGCAAAAAGACTTTTTTTTTTGGACAATCGAAATTGTTCGTTTCTCTTCTCACGCAGCTCTTCAAAAAAAAAGGGGGGGGGGGGGTGTTTAAGACAATCGAAAAGAATGTTGGTGGAAAAAACTATGTATTTCGTTATTCGTGAGGGAACAAAAAATTTAAGAGGTGCTATTTACAAGCTGCAGAACGCAAAAAAGGACGACATATATACATAAGTGTAATGCTCGATGTTCATGGGTGTTGTCGCATAGGCACCGAACCCGACCGGGAGCATAACCTTCAGCACATGCATCATTCAGTCCCTCTCGGGTGTCAGAGGCGTCTCGTGAAGCAGCACGGCGAGTGACGTACTGCCTTCCTTAGGGAGCCCTGTACTGTCGTCTGTAGGAAGTCTCTGCGATCCAAACGCAAGGAACACCGCCTCCCAGTGGTCCCCATATTGGACAATGATGGCTCCGTCTTGATGGACGCCGTTCTCGAAGTTTGGCAAACTGCCCTGGTTCATATGCACCTCGTGGATTCCGGAAAAGTTGAATTGTGAGCCGAACAGATACACGTTGGCTCGATCCTCGATCGCACGGTTGAGAATCGGGTTCAGTTTGTCAAGTATATCATTGTCAGGCCCGGGAATATTGAGCTCAAGCAACTGACCACCACCACCCCCCAGTATGTTGGGAATGAGGTCATCCGTACGGACAAAGTCGAGGCCTTCCAGTGAAGGAATCTGGCTGTTTGGGATCGGATAAAAGGCCTGCTGTGGCAAGTTCTCGAGGTCATCAATGATGGAATGCTTGAAGTCCTTATAATACCAGAAGACGAGACGAGACTCTGGATCCTTAGACTTTACGTTGATGGCGGCGGTAAAATGCCTAAAACCGGCACCACCAGCGGCAACCGTGTCATCAATGAAAAAGAGTTGGATGTGGGGAGTAGCGGTAGCTGTATTTCTCAACTCCTTCCTATAACCAATTGGTGTGCCAGCCCAAACGCCATAGTGAAGGACGTGGCCTGCTTTGTGTGCGTGTGGGCTAAGGTGGGGGTCAAGGTGAGGGTTACGGTCGTGGTCACGGAAGCGGGGCATGTTGAAGATAAAGGTGTTAGATCTTGCAGGAGTGCAAGGCTGTGATGATTGAAGTGCAAAGATTTAACATCTTTGCGGGTTTATATACATACCAAAACCCCTCACCTACTTTCCACTTGACGTGAGAGGGAATGAAATATTCGACTACTGGAAGTCCTAGTCACGACGATGGATACTATGCATAGCATGGTAGAGGTACATGATCAGCCCTCTTTCGCAATAGCCTTTGTTTTCTATTCGCTGAACCAGTTGCTCACGATGCATTGCCCCGCGAGCCCGTTGTGTCC
Organism: Podila verticillata NRRL 6337; assembly: GCA_000739165.1. Taxonomy (NCBI): domain Eukaryota; kingdom Fungi; phylum Mortierellomycota; class Mortierellomycetes; order Mortierellales; family Mortierellaceae; genus Podila; species Podila verticillata. The sequence goes on from KN042419.1 coordinate 1,050,361, forward strand.
AGTGGCGAGATGAGAACGTGAGTGGGCGCTCAGTGGGGTGACCCAAAGCAAGGAAGGAAAAAAAAAGAAACCAGCACCAGTCACAAGTTAACCCTAAAAGGTTTAGACTATCTTGTCTCACCATACCCTCGAATTTCTCTTCAGCCACTTGAAGTTTTCTTTGTGCAACCATGACTGATTTGTTTGTTACCGCCAAGGAACCTTTCAATTGTTCCAAGACAAAGGCAAAGGCAAAGGCAAAGGCAAAGGCAAATGCTGTAACGAGGCCCCCAGGTCCAGACCAAGGCCGAGTCGAAATCCAGATGGTTCCCTGCTGCAGCCACAACCGTATGCACTTGCCATCATTGGTGTGGGGCCCAACCAGCCAGCTGGACTTGCGTTATAAAAGAAAGACATCTAGGATTGCCATCGGTCTAGACGTGGGTAAGGCCATCGTGTCATCACTGTGCACTCCGCTGAATAAGATTTTTAGCGTTGCTTCTCTGTTGCTCCACCTGTGCTCAGACCACCTGGTTTCTGGATGTCCTTATTCATGCAACGCAGGCCATGCGATATTTCAGTGAATCCTGGCAGGGGCCCATATATAAAACAAAGCCCCTAAAAAAATCCTAAAGCCTAAGTAGGCATGAATTTGTGGAAATCGCATGGCCTGCGTTGCATGAATAAGGGATTTCCTGGGTTGCATGAATAAGAGATTTCCTGGCTTCTAGTAAATATCGAGACTGGAATATTATATTTGTGGCGCAGTGGCCTTCCAGCCAATGACAAGAAAAGTTTCAAGCTGTGCTCAGGCCACCTAGTCGCTTCAGGCCACAATTGAAAGATCTAGGTGGTCTGGGCACAACTTAATTTTGGACTTTTCCCATTATTGGCTGGAGAGCCACTGTATCACAACTGACGTACTCCAGTCACGAGATGTGAAGGAGCTGGCAAGCGAGAGGTCAGAGGGATCGGCAGGTGCGTGTGCGTATGCGTGTGATGCGGGGTTAGAGTAAAGGAGAGAAGTGGGGTGAAGGCGAGGGGATTACGAGCCAGCGCAAGATGAGAGAGAGAGAGCGGGAGATATCGCGTGAGAGATGTGCTGAGCCAGCGGATGCAATGGAGTGAGGGTTCTCGAGTGGGAAGGGTATAGAATACTGAGTCTTGAGTGACGCTGAGCGGATGAGAATGGTTGAGTGACGCTAAACAATCAATGCCGGATGATGTACCTACCTTTGGAATTGTAGGCTTCGCCATTTAATCTATTGTAACGCTGGCAGCCGGAATGTTGCCGCTCTTGGTTGGGTCAAAAGCGATCTTTGCGTTTATTAATCATCATTATTTCGTTAATAAACGACGTTGTCAGTTCTCTAAGTTGGTTTGAAGTATACATGATCAATTTCATCGTAATACTACAAAGTATTTTGTTTAGCTTATAGTGCACATAGTCTTGTCTCAGAAACCGTGAGTGAGCTGAGCTAGTTTAATTACAATTATGAACACAGGCCTAGTCCAACTGAACCGATATCGTTTCTTTAAGAAAATATACAGTAAATAAAAGAAACGATTTGTAACAAACATGTGTTTATTGAGGGTCTGTGAGCCAGTAGCCGTCTGGAGCTTGACTCCGATACTTACGCCACTTGGAGTAAGGTTAACACCTACGTTAGCTCCTGGATCGACAACATTCACGCCTAACTCGAACTTCTGTGCTTCCGTCGATCCAGCGTTTTTCGTCATGTTCGACCCGTTCTCGTTGGTGTACTTGACTCAACAAAAGAGAATGTTGTAATCAACCGGTTTGACCTCAATACCCTTCCATCCAGGGTGGGAGGGGTTTTTAAGCAATCCTTGATAGCCGACCATCTTTTTTTTTTTTTTTTTTTTTTTTATTTATTGCTTGTGGTGAAAAGTGGTTGAACATCGGACTTGTATTATTGTACAAAAGTTTTAAGATCGTCTTAGACACAGCTGCCTCAGTCTCTTCAACCTGGACACGGTAGATTACAATCTTGTGCAAGTGGGTGCTCAGTGCAAAGCCCAATTTGGCACCCTCTACAATTGGCTAGTTAACCACTGCACCACAAATGGAATGTTCCGGTCAAGTGGTCTGGACATGCCTTAATAGCCATTAGTACCTTTCCATTCTTGGCGAGAAAGCCACTGGACCATCGACGAATGTTCCAGTCATAAGAACTGCAGCTTGAACACATATATAATATATTTCATAGACGTATGCCTGAGTTGTTTGAGGATGCAGAACAATTAAGCGAGTCGGGTGGTCTAGAAATCACTGTACATTTTAAGTCACATGTGGCGGCGAAGAGTTGCCAAAAGCCAGGTAAAGCAAAAATAAGACATGATACAAAAAATTCAAAAATATCAGAACACTTTTCCTGGAATTGTCCGTTAGAATGAAATTACGAAATTACGAGAAAGTCGGCTGTTTCACTTTTAAAACAATTTTTTTAACCTCGTGAATGTTGGAGACCCACAGCACCACAAAGGTAACGTTCCAGTTATGGGATCTGCAGATTGAGGCGGTCTGGGCACAACCTAACTATATGCTTTTCCCATGATTGGCAGGATTGGCACTGCATTTAGAGGAGTAAAGTTGTAACATATCGTCTCTACTTTCCCAACAGACAGCTCCAGAACTTTTCTGATCGCACCATTTTTTGTTTCAGATAGCAGTGTTATTAGGGGGTAGCAAATTTTTAAGTTATTAGCGGGGAATTGTGCATTTTGAAACATGTTTACCCCTGGTATTCGGCCAATCGTGGGAAAAGCTTAAACTGAGTTGTGCCCAGACCACCTAGCCCCTTCTAGATCTCATGATTGGAAAATTCTTCGAGTGGCGCAGTGGCTATCCATCCATTAAATTTAAGCTGTGCCCAGACTACCAGGACACATCACGGATCTCATGAGTGGAGCATTCTCCTTGTGATGCAGTGGTTATCCAGCCAATAATAAGAAGAGATTAAAATGGACTGTCACAGACTACCACTTGTAGATGACTTGTAACGTTAAGTCTACGTTGAAGAGACTGACAGATGTATCTGGAACGCACCATTTACTGGTAGCGCAGACAAAAATCTTGACCTTTAGGAAATAAATATTTTCGAGAAGAAAAAAAAAAGATGTTCCAGATTCACGCTATCGTGGCCACAAGGAGCATTGTTCCAGATCACGCCATCATGCCACAAAGTGTCGAAGCATTTCGAAAGATACCCGTTCTTTCAGTCTGTTATTTTAAATTTTAACCTTGTTTGCCAACAAACAGTGCAAGTCATCACTATATAAGTAGCTGCTGTTTTTCAAAAGGAGAAGTATAAACGATTCGAAGTTCTATCCATTTTTTTAACTACAACCTACAAAATTACCTTCCTCCCACCCTCGATTACTTTTAACAGCCGCATCAACTTGATACTTTCAGAATGACCATCGTACGAACCGAACAGAACCAATCATGGGGGCCACAGCATTTCCAGCGCGTCCATATCAATATGGACGAAGATTTTCAAGAGATATGGGGCATGATATGTCAAGTAGAAGTGCGTCGCCTCTTGGATATAAATGGCGTTGGAAAAGCTACTTTCGGGCCAGCTTCCCAAATCAACAGCAACGGGGAGAAACTCGCCCATGGATACATTAAAGCGCTGGAAATCACAGGTTTTAGCCAAAGGACGAGGCGGCATACTCCTTTTGATTGTCATGATGAGTGCGATTGCGATGTGTCCATTGGATATACAGTTGTTCAAGAAGTCACAACGCAGGATGGACATGACGAACCCTTCGCAACTCCACCTTTCGTATCTGTCAATGATCTAAGAAAGCAGTTTGCAGTCAAGTACGGCGTGTGATTGTCCCTCTTTTGCCATTCCCTACGACCACTCGTAAGTCTTGACATGAATCTTGATTAAACGTGGCTTATAACAATTCCCAAAGTGACGATTTTTTTAAGGTCGCATCAAACCATGACCTTGGGTGTTAGATGGAAACATCTCGGTAACTATTAGTTTCTTATTAGGGTTGAGCCAGTGTTAGCTTAGGTTAGTCGGCATCTCACCAAGTTGACTAGGAAACTGCAAACTGAGATTAAACAAACGTAGTGCAAAAATGTGTACAGCGACCTGGCAATTGATTGATAAAGGTCAAACATAGGCTGGCCATCATGTTCGCGGCGACTTTGGAGGTCACGTTGTCCACGAGCTCTCCTCAGTCTAGTTTATTTTTGAACCCTACTCCTCCGCGCGGTACTTAACCCATTGTCATGAATCAAAACCAAGGCAAGGCGGAATGACCTTTCCTAAGACCAGACTGGGGGGATCGAAGGGAGGTGCGAGAGAGAATGAGGATCAAAGGCAAGAGGGGACGAAGGGTTCAAGGTGACAAATGGTATATATTCAAGTTACTAAATAAAGAGCTAAACTAAGATGGGAATCGAGGGTCGTTTTATGCTATCACTGAGGAACGAGGCTGTGCTCGTCAGTGGAGCGTGATTGTGTGGGGAAGTGTGGAGAAATGCATCTTGTGCAGCCCAACAAGGGAATCATTTCGAATGTTTTGCTTGACTTGTTGCCACCGTGGCGAAGCGGCGTATCTGGTGGTGGCAACAGGGGTTCTTGGTTGGATGTGACACCCATGCCAGATAGTTTTCTGTTAAATGCTGCCAAGTGAATGGGGGTATGGTAAGCGGTACACCATTCGGATAATTGGTATTTGGGCCTGTCTGAGCAGGCAATGGCCCGGAGCTATCATCCATTGGATTATGGCTGAACGCCTCTAAGTCAGAATCCGTGCTAGAACGCGACGATTACCGCCTTTTCCGATGTCAAGTTGAATACGAATAGATCCTCGGGTCCTGAATCATACTACATGGGGCCATTAGGCAAGATGGAAAGGTTTTGTTTAGTGCCTGCTAATGTTAATTTCAAATATTGGAAGAGATAAATCCATTGCAGACGACTTTTAAGCAACGTGGTATTGTAAGCAGTAGAGTAGCCTTGTTGCTATGATTTGCCGAGACTGCGCCCATTGTTCTATAGATTTGTTCGTAACATCTCTTTCACTCCCGCTGCGTTCTTAACGGGTGGATGTGCATGACGTGTGCTTTGCTTTCGTTTCGAAACAATAGCCAACAAGCGTTTCACAACCCACCCGCTCGAGTCAACGAAGCATGAGCGACATAATAAATGAAGATCAGAATGTCTCTTCAGTAACATGTTATCAAAAACGGGCCATTGTCAGTACGCTGCAAAGCGTACGCAAGTTGCTTCTTATTTTTATGCATTTTTCTCTTTGCATTTTTTTGTCTTCAATGTCGCTAGTGGCCATTTTCCCTGAATACGCTCTAAATGGTTACTCTAGTTCAGCTAGAGAAAGGCACAACACCGAAGAAAAACGAGTGGAGCGCGTGCAAGACCGTGAAAGAACGCTCCACGCTGTGTTACTTGATCCGAGAATCGACACAGAAAAACTTGAATTATGGTTACAGTTTTCCCCGCACCAAGAAATGCCCTCCATAGTTAAAGCACATAACGGAATGTTTTCAGCCGGACCTATTGTTATCTTGTACAATCAAGACGCATGACGACGCGCGAAAGCTGCAGCCACCAAAGTGCAAGAGAATTGAGTTGGGGTACGTGAGCTGGCAAAGACGCCGTGGTTTTAAGGTTCAAGACGCCGTTTTTTTTTAAAGTTCAAGACGCCGCGGTCTCAAGACTCAAGACGCCGCTTCCCAAGGTTGAAGACGCCGTTTTTTGAAAGGTTTAAGACGCCGTGGTTTTAAGGTTCAAGACGCCGTTTTTTTAAGGTTCAGGAGGCCGTGCTTTTTACCAAAGTGAATCGCCATTAAAGTGCCGTAACTCACATATATATAGAGCTGCTAGCTTCAGCCTTTTATTCTCAATCCTTTACCCACACTCTTCTCTGATCACTTGTACATTCCCCTGTTCCCTGACTCTGCTCACCAGGCCTGTTGCTTTTCCTCCCTACGCTCAATCCGTTCACCATCTTGGATCATGAAATCATTGTATTTCCTCACTCTCCTGGCGTTAAACCTCGCAGCAACGCAAGCAGCGGGCTACAGCCTTAAAGTGCATAATTCAGGCGACAAGGCGTATGAATGCTTTTCATCGCTACCCAGGACCAGCCTTTGTTGTGATTGGAGCCAGACAGTGATCAATGACCAGCTGTACTCTTTCGAATTCTCCACTACAAGCAACTGCGGTGTCACGCTTTACAAGGACTGGAAATGCAGTGGAGACGCGCTGGGTTCAAGCTATGGTTCATGGTCCAAAAACCCAGTCAGTGAAGCAGGTCGACAGAGCTCAAGTGCCCAAATTTGGTGCAATTAGCTAAGCTTAGCATGGCCTTGAAAGGACTACTTTTTCGCCACTTACAATCAGCTAAAAACAGTGCTCGGTACGATGGTTCAAATATATGTTCCATTTCAACATTTCTTGTTATTTCTCCTTTCTCAGTTAATACTTTGAGCGTGCTCATGTGTACAGTGGTGGACAAAAGTGAGCAAGTGTATTGATACATTTAGTTAAATTACTATGGCTCACTATCGCCATGAGCTAGCAGTGATGTAAGAGTCTAAGCAAAGTGTTTTGTCAATGCGCTACCTGCTCATAGCCAGCTTTGGAGGATAGCATGTCACTCTAATGGTGAGGTATCACCTTTTTCTTGAATAAGTCACTTGCTCAGTTTCGTCGCCATGCCTCGATGTAGTTGTGACACCATATGCGACATGTTCAAAAGATATATAAATATCCTTCGTGATTGTGTCTCTTGCCTACTCCACAATGCGCCCAATATCCGTGGCCAAAAAGAGGGAGGCTGTCATAGAGATGGTCATCTCTGACGCTCTCACTCACGCTATTGGGAAAATTTAGGTCACGTGACCTCCCGATAGTTGATTTTACTAGTACTCTCGATCTTTCTAGAAGTTCATGCAACGACGCTAGCGACGACGCTAGTGACGGCCAAGGACTTGCATTAATGTGCTAGAACCTTCGCTGATGACTAATCCATGGTCCTCACATATATATATATATATAGTTAACAGTTCATAGTCATATCTCCTCAGTCTTCAATACAATATCTCCTTTTCCACAAACTCTTATACTTGCCCTGACCCTGACCTTGAAAATACTCTTCCTCTGACCCGACTTTGAATAAACTTATCCCAAGTTTATTACATGGTAGCAAAGGTCAAGTGACCGACCCACTACCAACCTGGCTTCGACAAAAACTCCTGCGTTTTATTTGTTCCGCTCTCCCGATCCTGTGTCTATTCTGTCCGACTCGTCCGACTCATCTGAACAATCTGGCCCAAGCTCTCCCTTGACCAATCCTGAAAATCCGAGCCCCATCATGGCAACTCCGTTGATTCCTGAAACATTCCTGAAAGGCCTCCGTCCCGATACCTTCAACGGCCGCTACCGCGACACCCGCGCCGAGGACTGGCTTGTCCGTTTCGAGAGATACTGCAACGCGGCCCATATCCCCGAGACCGGACAAGACCGGATCCTGTGCGCTGGCCTCCTCCTGACCGATGGTGCATCTCGTTGGTATGACCAACTCGGTACGATAGCTGCAACTACAGTCAATGGCCAAGACCTCTCGGCCTATCAAGTTTTCAAGTACAAGTTCCGTCAGCGCTTTGTCAATGCCAACGATGCTGAAGACGCCTTCGATCTGATCCGAGACCTGCGCCAGAAAAAATCCGTCAACGAGTATGTTACCTTGTTCGAGAGGTACCGGAGCCGCCTGACTGACTTCGATGATAGAGATGCTGTACGCTTCTTCCGCGGTGGTCTCAAGCCTGAGCTCCGCCAGCTCGTCGACAACCATCCTGACATCGCTGACGATGATATCAACGGCTTGATCGCGCTTGCTGAACGTCTAGACAGGATGAATAAAAGCGAGCGTCAGTTCAGTCGTAATCATCGTAAACCATACTTTTCTTCTCCCAATAATGTGAATGAAGAAATGTTTCCGCAACCCATGGATCTTGACTCCGTCCGCACAGTAAAAACGAAGGAAGATGTCAAAAAGAACGACTTTGAAAAGCAACTTTGTTTTTATTGTCATCAACCTAACCACAGAATTGGAAACTGCCCCGAGCGTAAGAAGTCGTCAAACTCCAGGGCGCATTAAATGCATCTGGAGATTTGATGCGCCATCCTGAATCCTTGTCCCCGAAAACTCCAGAACCATATGTTCTTATGTCCGATCCTGATACTCAGAGACCAAAAGCTCCGAAAGTCAAAAACTTACCTACTCAAGCCGAAGAACAAGAAAAACGAAAACTTGTTAATGACAAAAAGCTCCTTGAACAGCTACGATCGAAGCTGAGCGCCAACTTGATCCTGTCTGAATCCGATCCCTGTCCCGAATCTGAACCTGTCCTGAGCCCTGAACCTGAACCTGAACCCGATCCTGAATCTGAACCTGTCCTGAGCCCTGAACCTGAATCTGTCCTGAGCCATACGGCCGATGATGCTAAGCCTGTGACTTCCGCGCCTCTCCTGTTCCTGCCAGCCAAGATCAAAAATGCTGAAGTCCATTTTATGATCGATAGCGGCGCCACTAACAATTTCCTAAGTCACGATCTTGTCCGAAGACTTGACTTACCTATGAACCGACTGAAGTCCCCCGTCCATATCTCATTTGCTGACGGCCGCACGCAATCGATCCTACGATACTGTCTAGTCCGAGTTCCATTTGCCCCGCAATACCAGCCTATGTTAAAATTCTATGTTGCCAACATCGCACATGACGCTTACCTGGGTCAGCCCTGGCTGACGACCGGTGGCATCGCGATTGATTGGACATCCGGTACTGTCCGCGTAAATTCGGACATCACTATCGAAGGAATTCGAAAAGCGGAAGAGCAGATAAGTCTTATGTCATCATGTGCGTTCAAAAAAGCAATGAAAAAAGATCAAGCATTCCTTTGCATTGTTCGCCCCAAAGAACCCAATGAGGATAAAGATGATTCTCTCTCCATCAATCCAAAGGTACAAGACCTATTGGCCGAATTCTCCGACGTCTTCCCTGACGACCTTCCGAAAGACTTACCTCCAGAGCGAGCGGTTGACCACCGCATCGATTTGCTTCCCGACTCAGTCCCGATATCGAAACCGACTTACAAAATGTCGCTCGCCGAAATGGACGAGCTCCGCCGCCAACTCGACGATCTCCTGAGTCGAGGCTTCATCCGTCCTAGTTCATCGCCTTATGGGTCACCTGTGTTGTTTGTGAAGAAAAAGGAAGGTGATTTGCGCCTTTGCGTAGATTATCGTGCCTTAAATAAACAAACAGTCAAAAACACGTACCCATTACCACGCATTGATGAACTATTGGACCGCCTCGATGGAGCCACTGTATTCTCGAAGATTGACCTACGTTCCGGTTATCATCAGATCCGTGTCCATGAGCCCGACATTCATAAGACCGCATTCCGAACCCGCTATGGACTCTATGAGTTTGTCGTCTTACCTTTCGGTCTTTGCAATGCGCCTGCTACGTTCATGCGCTTGATGAACGACGTCTTCCGCAATGAGCTCGACCGATGCGTGTTGATCTATTTAGACGACATCCTAATTTTTAGCCCCTCGATTGAACAACATCTCCGCGACATACGTACTGTACTTGAGAAGCTACGACAACATCGATTGTATGCAAAACTTACCAAGTGCGAGTTCCTCCAAAGCGAAATCCTGTTTCTCGGTCACCACATCAGCGCCGAAGGCCTACGAATGGATCCAGAAAAGATAAGAGCGATATTAGAATGGCCCGATCTTACAAGCGAAACTGATGTCCTGAGCTTCCTGGGTCTAGTAAACTTCTATCATAAGCATCTCAAGCACCTCGCTGAGATCGCTACTCCTTTGTCCGATCTCCTGAAAGACCAGAACCCTTTTATCTGGGGTCCCGATCAAGTCCAAGCCTTCCAGCGTTTAAAAAAAGCTGTCACCGACGATCCGGTCCTGTCCCATTTTAGTCCCGCCGATCCTGTCGAAGTCCACTGTGATGCCAGCAACAAAGCTGTAGGCGCAACCATGATACAGAATGGCCGCCCTGTTGCATTCGAGTCCCGAAAGCTGTCCGCCGCTGAGCTGAATTATCCGACGCATGACAAAGAGCTCCTCGCTATTGTCCACGCTCTCACAAAGTGGCGTACGTACCTGCACGGCTCTCCGGTCCCGATCAAGATCCTGACTGACCACGCGTCCCTGAAGTACCTTGCGACACAACCGACCCTAAGTCACAGACAAGCGCGCTGGTTAGAAAAGCTAGCCGAATATAATTACAACATCGAGTACACTCCTGGTCCTATGAACATTGTCCCCGATGCTCTGTCCCGACGTCCAGACTATAATCTTGCCATGCTCTCCGAGACCGTTCCTAAGATCGGTCAAGACCTTCTTGATTTGATCCGCGCGAACATTCCCTATGACAAGAACTTCGGTCCTATTTTCGCCCACCTCCAAGACCTGTCCAGGGATGACCCACACTCAGCCTACCGCCTAGAGAACGGTCTTCTCTATGTACGGGAGGGTGAGAGGATGTGCATCCCCGACAATCCCGAAGCCAAGACAATCCTATTACAAGAAGTACATGATTCCGCATTAGCCGGTCATCCTGGTCTTGATAAAACATATACTCGACTTGCGCAAATCGCATATTGGCCCAACATGCGTAAACACGTCGAAAAATATGTCAAATCCTGCCACACCTGTCGCATTTCGAAAATCCAGACTAGTAAGCCAAGCGGTCTTCTGCAGCCGCTTCCGATCCCTGACCGTCCATGGACACACATAGCAATGGATCTTATCGTTCACTTACCTAGGACCGAAAGACAAAATGACGCCGTCGCCGTCTTCGTGGATCGTTTCTCGAAGACCGCGCACTTTGTCGCCTGCCGTTCGTCCTGCTCCGCTCAAGACCTTGCCAACCTATTCTTCAAGAATGTTGTCCGACTACACGGTCTTCCGAAATCAATTGTCTCTGACCGAGATCCTCGATTCTGTTCCCAATTCTGGACTTACCTGTTCTCTCGACTCGGTACCCGCCTCGACATGTCCACGGCCTATCACCAACAAACAGATGGTCAGTCAGAGCGAACGATCCAGACGCTCGAACAGTACTTACGAATCTTCGTTGACAAAGACCATAGTAACTGGGATGAGCTCCTAGACCAAGCCGAATTCACATACAACTCGAACAAGTCCGCCTCGACTAACCTTAGCCCGTTCGAAGCCATGTACGGTTTCCAGCCCGCAAGTCCGGTCTCGACTGCATTATCCAGATCCGACTCGCGCCCCGACAAGACCGTCGACGCCTTCCTGAGAAACCATGCGACAAGGTTCGAGGTCATCCGAGACGCTCTCCTAGATTCACAGAGAAGAATGGCTAGTCAGTACGATCGCTCGCGCAAGGACATCACCTTCAAAGTGGGTGACCTTGTATATCTCGACGCTTCTGACTTAAAGAAACCTCCTGGTCTGGCACACAAACTCCTTCCGCGCTTCCGAGGTCCGTTCAAAATCCTCGAGCGCCCATCGCCACTAAACTACCGCTTGGATCTACCTCCAAAAAGTCGCGCCCACGATGTGTTTCATGTCGAAAAACTCTTACCTGCCTATGGTCGCGATCGAAACCTATTCCCGACGGCCGACGAACCAGTACTCGACGACGATCCTGTTACTGATGACCTTGGCGACTACTATGAGGAAGAATACGAAGTCGAAAAGTTGTTAGCTCACCGTTATGACTCTAAGGGTAATCTCCAGTACAAAGTTCGCTGGTTTAAATTCTCTAAAGATCATGACTCATGGCAAACACTCGAAGACTTAGCCTCCGCTCCTGAAACGATCCGAGACTTCCGACAATCCCTGTCCTATGCCGCCCGAACAAAGCACGACGCTGTCCTGAAACGGATGGTCGACGGCGCCCCAGATGGAAGTCTTCTAAAAAGTGGGAATGTCATAGAGATGGTCATCTCTGACGCTCTCACTCACGCTATTGGGAAAATTTAGGTCACGTGACCTCCCGATAGTTGATTTTACTAGTACTCTCGATCTTTCTAGAAGTTCATGCAACGACGCTAGCGACGACGCTAGTGACGGCCAAGGACTTGCATTAATGTGCTAGAACCTTCGCTGATGACTAATCCATGGTCCTCACATATATATATATATATAGTTAACAGTTCATAGTCATATCTCCTCAGTCTTCAATACAATATCTCCTTTTCCACAAACTCTTATACTTGCCCTGACCCTGACCTTGAAAATACTCTTCCTCTGACCCGACTTTGAATAAACTTATCCCAAGTTTATTACATTGCGCCTACAGCAGATCCTTTGATTGACATGAACATAGAGTGTCCAACATGGAACTTGGGTGACGGTGAAACAGTAAACTGATCCGAAAGAGACAAGAGTGCCTTGATAACACGATTGTGAAATTGATACATGATACTTTACTACAACCCCATCGATGCGAGAGACGGGTGATGGCCATTCCATTGTCAAATGCTGAAGACGATCTAAGGTCTAAGCAAGTTTCATGGCCAGAGGTTCTTGTTTTCGATTGCTCCTTGACTGAAAAACGTCATGATCGGCGATTACCATTTGTAGGCAGTCAGAACTTCTGCTCATTCGAAAGATCGCCTGAAATTCCCACTCCATCATCCTTTGCAATTTGTCAATGTTGTTGATTATCTGTCGTCAATATGTTCCAGGCCTGGTAAGGCAGCGGGGAGTTTGTGCAAGGTCAGATTCTTCTGCAAGGTCTTCAAATGGATCATAACCATCATCATACGACAATTCGTCTGCATATGAATCGACTCCATATCCATTGCCATTACAGTCTGCATACGCAGCTCCCAGTGTTGTCATATCATCTAAGCATGGAGGACATTCTCAGCCGATGCAATAAGAAGAAAGAGGGCATTATCCCACGCGACTCCAATCGACACAGCGACATTACTGCATTGTACATACAGACATGACTTTCTGGACTCTCACCCTTTAAAGTTGAGCTTTTTATCCATTTCAATGTTTTGAAGTTTTGACCATGGATGAGGCAAAGGCAATAGGCAGGTTCAGCAACGGATGTCAGGATTGAAAAATTCCCTGCTCAAATAGGCAATTAAGTATGGCTTTTCTGCGGATTTGAATCTCAGAGAGAGAGTCACGTGATCTATAAGACAGTCTTGTAAGCAAAAAAAATTCATCTTTCAGCTCCTTGAGATGCATCCTGTCCATTACTCCATGCCACCGAAACGACCACCCACAGCAATTAATGGGCCAAGCAAATGGACCCGGAGCTCAAAGACACCACTTGCCAGACTCACGCCATACACGAAATACTTCCGAGACCCTGACAATGTCGACGAGCTGATTCGGAAAGTTCGTTCTCAAACAGAGCCTTATGGTATACATTCTTCTTGTCAAAGAGATTTATGACGGCTCATTGTACAATGCTGACACTACTGTGAAACTATTTGCGCCTTAGGGAAAGACTATTTCTCGCAGCAGGACAGCGGATCTGGTGGAGCTGGAAAGGCAACAAAGCAACCGACATGTCGATTCCTTCAGCTCAGCAGGGGCAATGACGGTCCTCCACATCAGTTTGAGTCCAATCAGCCAAAGGTTTTCTTGGCAACACTTTATTTACAGGACCGGCTTACCTTCTTGATTCAAGGAAACGAGGAGCTACACAAGGTGAAGCTCTCGAGGCATGGTCCACTATTCAGGAATTTTGCTGCCGACATCAACAAAAACGAACCCATGCTAAAAGGCGTGACTCCGCAGGCACTCTTTGGGATGTTCGAGAGTGTGGTGGAGATGCATGATGAACTGGACAAGGAGCTCGAGTGCTTGACAGGGAACGACTGGAACTCCACCCACTTTTCAAGGGCTGTAGAGGAGATCAGTTGTATGAACAAGGACATTCTCAAGGCGAAGGAGTGTAGGAAGACAGACGAGGAGCAGAAGGAGAAGGAGGTACATGAACGAACAGTTCGAGTCATGCATACTCTACTGCAAGGAAAAGGCGCCCGGCGTCATGTGCAACAACAGACCAAGGAAGCTCCCTCACCCCGCGAAGAGACGCCTGTCACCATAGACTGTTCAGACTCGGAGACCATTGAAGAGGAGATATCTCCCGAGCTGGTCACTCTTCTTATCCCACCATCCAGTACTGCTACTTTGCCCAACAACTCTGTCATCCCTGTCTCTCGCCTTGATGGTCCTCCACGCCTTTCAGCTTCCAGAGTCACTATGTCAGCTACCCCTGCAGTTGCCCAAGCCGCTGTGATGGATCGGAGCACAGGAACACCCACCAAAATCCGTCGCCTTGAGGATCGGTTCAATGAACTAGTAGGACGCATGGAGAGCTTTCGAATTTTGGCTTTGGGCGCAGCAGACTCATCTCAAACTGCCAATGAGATCAGCAAGGAGGCGTGCAACCAGCTGGAAGCAAAGCTAATGGACAGGATGAAGAAGATTGAAAAGAATCAAGAAGACATTATCAGGAGTTTGCAGGAAGGCCTTGGACGGCAGGAACATGATCGACATCAACTTGCTTCCAAGCTGCATCATGTGGAGATCTCAGTATTGAATCTGTCATACTCACTTAACTATGGCAATGGAGCCATTAGTAGTCGAGATGGAAGACACCTAGGTGGACGACAACCTCTGCAGTCCAATCAACCAATTTTCTCAACCGCTACAGGCAATGGATTCAATAACTTTGTGCATCACATACCATAGAGCCGAAGGATACTATTATTAAACATTATTCACTTCTCTGTTTCTATGGATCAATAACTATATATCGCGCACTATTCTGCAACTTCGTCCTCAACTTCATCTGCATCCCAACCTCCACCTTGCATGAGCTGTAGAGCATCACCTTCTTCATTCTGAAAGTGAAGATCAAAATAGTCAGGTTGCTCCATCACAACTCTCTTGGCATCCCAATCCTCACGAAGTGTGAGGTATTCTTCAGGGGTTGGCGCAGCAACTTGGTAAAATGATCTTGTTGAAGAGTTCTTGTCATAACATAGCTGCAGGTTGGCAAGAATTGCCTGGACGGGATAATACATACCAACACGCATCAATTGTGTTCTCAACTTCTGACGCTCATTGCTGAATGACCAGTTGTTGGAGATAAATGCAAAAGCCCACTCGACACAGAGGCGTGGTCGTCTCATAGCTTCATTGGCTGCAACTTCGGCCAGATCATCCCCACCGCGGAATGGAGCTAGGACTGGTGCACGTCGAGCATAACCCTCATCACCATAGATCACAAGCACACGACCATTGACGCCTTTTGAGTGCTCTTGAAGGAACGAGAGAAGCTTTGACAAAGTGAGGATCCGCGCATCATGGCGCCTTCCTGAGAAAGGACCACCCAAATGAACAATGATGCCATCGGGCGATGTAACAGCCTGGAACTTGATTGTATGGCACTTCTTCTGTCCACTGTAGAGCTCCTCTTGATCCACTCCTGGACGACAAACTCTGACATGGGTACCATCAAGGAATGCCCAGCAATTGTCAAGTGAATTCTCTCCACCTTTGTGATGGATGGCCACTGTGAACTCTTCCAGGACCTGAGGAGTAAGGCGGACATGATCAAAGAGCAACAAGTGCTTCCAACTCTCATAAACATATTCAAGGACGCAGTTGAATAGTTCAGACAAAGCACCTTCACTTCTAGGAAACAGGAGCTTCAAGTCTTTAAAGCGGCAAGGGTGTGACAGACGATAGATCAAAAGACATAGACCCTCCAGGCGTGGCATGGTAGTTCGGTTGGTGGTGATGAACTTCTCGGGCAGATCAAGTAGATCACATAGTTCAATGAGCTGATCCCACTCAAATCGGAAGTAGGCAGGGCCATTCAAATGATCCCATCGATGGGGCACAAGGGGTCGAGGGATTACTGCAACTGGCATGTCGTTCTCTTGGCCATCGTCAGGTTGTGCATAGAGACGAAGAAAGATTTGTATATCTTCAGCCATAGCAGCAAGCAGGCGGAACTGGTGTTGCGCATGGGTGTAAGCAGCATCTTGGTTGAGTGGAATACGTTGCTGCAGAGCATGTGGAAGGGCTGGAGGTTCAGGGGCAGGAGGAGGATCAACCTCGAAGATGTGAATGAAGTTGTCCATTACGGGATGGGAAGGAAACAAAGAAATAAACTGTCAAAACCAAACAACAACCAAAAAAAAAAAAAAAAAAAGCCACGGACCCTGTAATCCGTTTTTTATTTTGATTATAGCCACCTCGGAACTTGATTATAGCACTAAGAGCTGTAATCCAAAAAAGAAAAGCTATAATCATTTTTGCAGATGGAGGCTGAAAAAATATAATTTAAGGTTGACCCCATTTCCTTTCTTGGTGGGCCAAAATTGATTATTGTGCAAAATCTCACTGCTGAACCCGCCCAATGTAATTTAAAGTTTTGACTCTGGATAGGGCGAAGCAACAAATGATGCACGAAACAAGCCGTCTTCCGATTTCGGAAACATATAGAATGGAGATCGAATTGCACAATTTCCTTCTCTTATTCGCTTCCTTCTACTGCTCTTCAAGTTATCTTTTATTTTCTAGTACTCTATCATCATTGGTACCATACTTGCAACGTCACAAAGGATGAATACCAAAGAGGTCCAGCTCCGACTGAGGCACTCAAGACTCTCAAGACCAACTCGACTCTCAAGACCAACTCGACTCTAACCACTTTAGACTTGCAGAACAACTCCATCGGAGCCAACAAAGCCTGGGTGCTATTTGAGGCACTCAAATTCAACTCCACTCTGATCACTTTGAACTTGCAAAACAACTCGATCGGAGACAACGGAGCTCAAGCGCTGGCTGAGGTACTCAAAACCAACTTGACTCTGACCACTTTGGACTTGCACTTAAACTTGATCAGAGACACCGGAGCTCTGGCACTTGCTGAAGCACTCAAAACCAACTCGATTCTGACTACTTTGAACCTGAATCGCAACTCGATCTGGATCAAAGGATTTCTGGCACTTTCTGAGGTGTTCAAGACCAACTTGACTTTGACCGCTTTGAACTTGAAGGGCGAAGAGATTAATGACATTATAGCCCGAGTGCTGTTTGAGTCACTTAAGACCATGACGACTCTGGTCCTGGGGTGCAAGTTGATTGAAGACGATGGATTGCAGGCACTGTATCAGGCACTCAAGACCAATTCTTCTCTGGTTACGTTAAGCTTGCAGAGTAACTCGATCAACAACAATGGAGCTCATGCGATAGCTGACACTCTCAAGACCAACACAAATCTAACCACTTTATACTTACAGAATAACCTGATTGGATCCCACGGAGCTCGGGCACTGGCGGAGGCACTCAAGACCAACGCAACTCTGACCACTTTGGACTTGTGGAATAACTCAACTGGGGACAACGGAGCCCAGGCACTAGCAGAGGCGCTCAAGACCAACAGAACTCTGACCACTTTGGACTTATGGGGCGGCTCGATGGGATTTGTTGGAGCTCAGGCACTGGCTGAAGCACTCAAGACCAACTCGACTCTGACTACTTTGCACTTGGGGAGCAACTCAGTCGGAGACAAAGGGGCTCAGACGCTGGCTGAAGCACTCAAGACTAATTCGATTCTGACTACTTTGGACTTGTGGGGTAACTCTATCGGGGACAACAGAGTTTTGACGTTGTCTGAGGTACTCAAGACCAACTCGACTCTGACCAGTTTGTACTTACAGAGCAACTCGATTGCGTCAAATGGAGCTCTGGCATTATCTGAGGCACTCAAGACTAACTAAACTCTGAGCACTTTGAATTTATGGAGTAACTCAATTGGTGACAACGGATCCCAGGCACTGGCTGATGCACTCAGGATCAACTCAACTCTCGCCATTTTGATCTTGGCTGCCAATTTAATTGGAGATAGTGGTACTCCATGGCACTGTCTGAGGCACTCAAGACTAACTCGGCTCTGATCAACTTGTAGCTGTAGAACAATTCAATCAGAGAAAATGGAGCTCGGGTGCTGCCTCAGGTGTTCTTATCCGTAACATGCATAATAGGGCACTGACGTGCTACTTTTCAGTTTAGTTTAATTCAATCGAAAAAGAACCAGTTGTAACTGGTTATGAAAGATCACTACCTTTAACGGTGAAAAATCAGTAGTTGGAACCAAGCCCTAGTCTCGTTTCCAGTCTTGTTTCCAGTCTCTCTTTCACCTCCAGTTTAAAGACCATAAAAACATTCATTTAAAGATAGCTTGGCAGAACATACGGAGCAGTTGGTAGAGTGATTAAAATAGCGCCCTCGTTCAAATATGGTAGTGTGTGTACCAGCCATAGAGGTTAGAGGATTGAGAGTGTGATACTAGGTGTATGTTGCTTTGAGGCACCCTTTCGTGGTTGATCTGAGCTATCTGCTTCAAAATCTTATGTGAGAGACATCTCTTGTGTGAGGATATGTCGGCTGTGTTGTTGAGAGAGTATATATGTATAGCACGTAACCTAAGAAAAAGGACTTGAGAACGTGCCAAGCGTGGGTAATGTAGAAAGGATATACTCCAGTACATGAGCAAAAGAAAGGGGCATGGGAAAGTGCGAGGTGTAGGTGGTGAAAGATAAGAAAAAGCATGCGATGCTTAGCACATAGTGGAGGAATTGTGGGATAGGAAGGCAACAGGATGTGGGTAGTGAAATAAAAACAAGCGAAACAAAAACAAAAACAAAAAAAACAAAAAAAAAAAAAAAGTGTGCACAGCGCATGAAAAGAGAAGGGAGCATATTTTGGGAATAGGAGAATGTACAGGTCTTTTGTAAAGGTATTCATCAAGGGTCTGGGAAGTGGGAAGCCAGATCGATATTTTCGAGTATAAAAGGTAGCTTGTACAGAGCGAACACTGATGCGGGACAGGAAATCATGTGCATGAATGATGCACAATTCCATGGTTACACGGCCCTCCTAGCAGCATGAATAAACATGATATGCTCTGGATGGTACATTTCCTTGAGCAAAGAAAGTAAATATCGCGCAACGCAACAGGCCTCATCTTTTCACCCCTGGACGTGGGAAAGAGTCGATGTATTTTTTAGGTGCACAATGTGCAAGGTTCCCTAACACTCTTCGAATATAAAGACGTCGCGCTTAACCAGTGTCTTCACCAACATACATCTATCTGATACCATCTCAAGACTTCAGACTTGAAACAGCAATCTTAACACTCGCACACGATTGCCATCCTACACAGTCCCTGAACTCACCTGTATTCCTTGATCAGACCGTCGTAAGGAAATATGGCCGAGCTATCATGATTTTATTTAAGGGTAACATTCATGCACCTGACATTTTCGATCTTTCTTTTAACAAAACACTCCATGTCAAATGCCCAGATAGCAGCATCTACAATGAAAGGAGCTTCCGTTATCACAATCGCAACATTCATGGCTGTGTTTTTCCAGCAGGCTCAAGCATGGGCAAAGTCGAGCATTGTTGCAAGTGATGTTAAATCAGGCGAGGGCATTACTGCCGCTGGTAAACAGCTCAATCCACATGCCGTCTTAATGTTTCCAGTATCCACCAGCGAGTCCCACGATCAAATTGTCATCTATTTCAATGATGGCAAGTGCCATGACTCTCCCTTTGGTTATCCAGTGACTATTTCCCAACAATTTGGTAAAGGTGGCTGGTATGGTTGGCAGGTCCAAGATGGTGGCAATCCTAAAGGCGATATTGTGATGGGTAACGGTGGAGTAAGCACGTTTACTCTTAAAGGAGACAGCCAGGGATTCATTATATTAGACTATACTGGAACTCGAGCAATCCAGACAGGCGGAACATTGGTTAAAAGTAGTCTTAAGGTTGGAGATCTCTCTAAAGCATCGACCTTTAAGCTACTCAATGCCCCATCCTGTCAGCACAGCTTTCAGGGACTCATAGTTCAGTAAGACTCTCATCTCGGAAACTGATACATCAAATAAAGCAATGAACTAGTAGTGTCGGTTTCAACCTAATTTTCCTGAGTAGCACATATGATGATGGATGTTGACTGTGACCAGACAGCAGGCTAGCGCAATTTTCATCTTCCTGCACGTACAGGGATCGGGTTAGTGACAGTGATAACCAAGTAAACGCGACTTGCTTTTTGAGTACCAATATACAGACAACTATCGAGTGATGTGAGTTATGAAGACGAGTGATGTGAGTTATGAAGACGAAAGAAGTCTTACGTTCATTATCCGAATCCAGCAACCGTGCCGTGTCACCTTTCTTTTACTAAATCTCGAGCTTTCAGAACTAAATATCATAGTTCTTTCAAAAGATGGATACAGAATAAACTTAAAGGATATGTCCGCCTTTTCCATCTATATACCTTGAGCTTCATCCAGAGCAATGACAGCTCCAAGTCGTCTGGGATGAAGATGGCGTCGAATATTAGATTGGACTTGACTGAGTATGGCTCCGACTGCGCTGTTGTCGTACTCCTTCAGCTTGCGGACCAAGCGCATGATAGTTGCGGTGCCACCATCAGTAGTCAGCTCACAGAAGAATTGCTTAGGCTCCAGAGTAAGGTCATTGTCGGGAGATGTTGAAGGAATAGTAGCTGTGCAAGGAATTCGATCTCAACGCGGTCACCGACTTCTCTTTTTACTAGGGCATCGATGTCCACAGAATCCAGAAAGCCGCCATACTCTTTATCAATGATGGTGTCATAGATACGCTCGACGTCCTTTGCAAGTGTGACGAAGTTGGGGCCCTTGAATCCGGGAGAAATAGTTGGACTTTAGATTTTTTTTTTTCGGGGGTGGGCACGCTTGCGTTTTGTTCTACGGGATGGTTCTGCGTAGCTATTGTCATCACTTTGACCTTTTGTTTGTTTAGGTTGAGCTAACAATGATGCTTCGGCCTTATTGGAGTTGTATTTCTCCCAATAATCCTTGATACATTATTATTTCCTGCAGAAATCGGTCAGATTCGGGTCCGTTGGTCGTAATTGTTGATATGCAGGAACGAGCAAATGAAAGAAAATCAAGTTAGGTCATGTAAGCGAGAAAGTTTAGTCATGCTGCACATAAGCATGAACGCAATATTTTCCTAAAATTAACAGTATCGAGTTGCTTACCCTATCCGCTTCCTGTGGTTCCTGTAAATCGCTCGTACATTTCTCTGTCTTATTTTTCAAAACCGAGTTTATGGCATCACTTTTGTCGCCTTGGAGCTATACATTTTACCATTGGTTTTAAAATTATTCTTCCACGATTAGAGTGCTCGCTTCCTGTAGTGCTTAACTAAATGTTTGACAATAATCACATTAGTGCATCTACATGTACACACATGATCAGCCCAACAATCCAGACATTTGCAGTAATGCACCTCATTCATGCGAACTCCTGCACGCCGATCGGCCTCGCAAACAGAACGGCTTCCTTGCGAGGCTACCCAATCCGATAAACAGGATAAATGATTGCGAAATGGAATCACGACAAGGAAGTGTACATATTCCGTAGCAAATGCATACGCTGGAGAAAATCTATGTACACAGATTACGAGATGCTATTTCTTTGTACTAAACGTGTACTCTGTACTTAGACTTCCTTCACACACTGCAAACGTGTTCCGCGGAAGAGATTCGCGTTGTTAGATTTATACCATAAGCAAATTTGTCTGCGTGTGGTTACTGAGAATCTATGAGAGTCATTGCTCGTGATTGTGCATGTATGCAAACTGATCTATCTTTCCAGCCTTTCTCGCTTTTGGGCCTTGAACCACATAGCCGAAAAGCAGAAAGATATTATCCTCCATTTAGCAAAACTATGTGATGTCTTCCATGTTAGGACCATAGGGAAAGAAAAAGAAAATATGCACAGCGCATGAAAGAGGAGAAGGGGTTTACGGGAACGTGCAAGGGCGTGGGTAGCGACAGAGAAAGAAAGTACGCACAGCGCATGAAAGAGGAAAAGGGGTTTATGGGAACGTGCAAGGGCGTGGGTAGCGAAAGAAAAAAAAGAATATGCACAGCGCATGAATCGCAAAAAGGGGAAAGGATCACACAAGGGCGTGCCATTCTCCAAGGATGCGAACAATACAACTGCAAAGTGATATTGCTTTGAGAAAGAGCTTGGTACACATGGGGGCCTACTAACCTTGCTGACAACCTCGTGACTGTTGCGTTAGTTCAAGTTACGTGCATGGGAAGCTTGCTTTACAAGATCGCATAAGCTCTCTCACTCGCAGCCCACGCCCTGCACGTTCCCATGCCCCCTTTCTAATTCATGCTCT
Organism: Podila verticillata NRRL 6337; assembly: GCA_000739165.1. Classification (NCBI taxonomy): domain Eukaryota; kingdom Fungi; phylum Mortierellomycota; class Mortierellomycetes; order Mortierellales; family Mortierellaceae; genus Podila; species Podila verticillata. Next base: position 1,072,656 of record KN042419.1, read on the forward strand.
TTGCATACAATAATCTTTTTTTTTTCTCTTCGAATACCCACGGCTATACACATCCTATTCTGTTTGTGTGTTGTGTATACAGTAATCTTTGTTTTTTACGCTGTGCATATACTAGCGCTATCTGGAAATTAATGTGAACCTTAGTTGACTTTTTGCCAGTCAATCGAAGTGCCTGCAGCATCCCGAAGGACTGCGAAGCAGAATCTCTTTCCAGGACTTTTTTGTCTCCTAGAAAACAAGGAACCCCTTCCTTGTCGTCTCAATTCTTCGCTCCACAATCACCCATGCACTTCATTTTTCTTACTCACACGCACTCACTCACGCGTACATACACACACACTCTCTCTCTCTATTGATATCAATTATCTATTGCTTACATAGGGTGCGATGGGGCTTGATACTTTTAGCCTGCTCTTGCTTGGCTACTGAAAACTGACTGGTTAGCAGTAATCGAGCAAGTGCATAATCATGCTTTCACAATCCTCTTAGAAGCAGGAACATTCCAGCACTTTTACTGCCCTCCATGCCCTAGCATGTTCCCATGCACCTGAATTATGCGCTTACCTCATTCTTTTTTTCTCCACCACTTCCAGTACTTTCACTGTCATCCACGCCCTAGCATGTTCCCACGCCCCTGAATTATGCGCTTACCATATGCCTTTTTTTTCCACTACCAAAAGTCTATAGGCTCCATTGCATCTTTTCTTTACAGGGTTGTCTCCGCTATTGCCTTTGGCGATTTTTTAAACGAGTCGCTTTACTGCCCCTGACATTTTGGCCACCTGTTCTTAGGGATGATATTACCCACATTCTCTCTATATATAAAGGACTCCTATCGCCACTAGTTTCTTGATCCTCATCAGATAATTTCCGACCATATCATTGTTCTAGTTCACATCCGCCTTCTGACTACAGCGATCTCGAACCTTATACCACAACATTAAACTTCCTCTTCCTTCGCCTCTGCGTACCTCTCAAAAAAAATGGTGAAGCCGCCTCTGTGCTTATTGTCCTTCACCAACTAAAACCCTGCGATCATATGCTTACACCTCTTACTGCACTCTTTTACGACTTTTTTTTTTCGTGTAGACATCGATCCGTTTCGCCTTGACCCTCTGCCTGATCGCCCTCCTGGCAAACACTGTCCTGGCAACTTGGTGCGCCTGCTGGGACAACCCCACCAGTGATACATGCTGCCGCAAAATCATGAATGCTGATACATTCTTCTCCCCACGTTTGGGACGTGGCACTTGTGATGTTGGCGGCAATGGTCAGGGCGCGTTTGAAGATTGTTGCCGTTACCGTGAGGGTCCTGGCGTGGCATGCACGTAAAGAACACATTCAGCTGGAGATACTCCCTGCGCCGTTCTAGGTCGCGGTATAGTATTACCATTTAAACCGCGTTTAAAATAAAACCCCTTCAGCGAATATTAGTTTGCTCTCCCATATGAATACAAGAGTGGTTTTAAAACATAAAACTCGAACAGCCTTTCTATAGTGCCTAGATTAATTGATTCTGCCGCGACCTGGGTTCATATTTCATCATCCCACAAGAGAATGGTGATTTGGACCTAGTTGGTTGTGCGTTCACGTTTTGTAATGCTCTCTGTATCGCAATGGGCAGTATGGGATGAGATATAACGAGATAAAAAGGTGTCGTTTATGTTATCTTGGCGAGTCTTTATACTCGCCGAGGTGGCTTTTGTCTCTGTTAAAGTAAAAAAGGAAGTGCGCCTGCAACTTAAGGGTGCCTCTCGGCAACACCGGTGATGCGGAGCACTCCCGCTGCCGTAGCTAAGTGCCATGGCTAGTCCATTATGTAACACTCTCTTTGTTTTAACTCTGTTCTTCCCATCCTCCTGCACCATTCTTTCCCTCCTTCTTACAATCGTGATGAAAGATCGCAAATCCATGACACCTTTTCTTGGCTAACTTCTCTTACCGTTAGGTCTTGCCTCTTTTTCTTGTCTTGTTCTTGTCCTTGTTCATGTCTTAATCCTGTCTTGTTCTTTCTTCATTATATCATATACAGTCCTAGATTAATTAACCCAATGAATTCATCTTTTTTTCATTCGTTCATCTTTCTCTTTTTTCTCTTATTCATCCCCAACTGGCCACAGTAGCTTCTCCTTGCTCTCCTCTTTCACCACATACTGTGCAGGATCGCACTATTTCCCTGAAGTTGGGGGGTTCAATGCGTAAAGTACATTTTGCACTTGCAAGGATCAAGGCGAATTTGTCATTTGCCTGCGAGCAGAGTGGATACTGGCTTTCATTGAGCTGGGTCAAGAACAAGCACAGTGAGGGAGAGGGAGTGGGGGACTCAGAAACGAAAACGTAACGTTGTAAAAAAGCGGGGTTAGCGATCAGAAATTGTTATGGACCCGATCGCCTTACTCTACTCCCTTCGACACACTCTAGCACAACGAATAGCGGATCTGGGATCAATTCAAAATTGTAATAAAGCTGGGTTGCTTTTATTCAGAGTCGAGAAGAGGAAGAGTCAGAAACAGATCGGAAAACAGAGTATTCGAAATATTGTTATATTTAAAGCTACGGGACTAGGCTAGGGGTCGAGACTATATATATACTAATTGTTATGAAACAATAAACGTATGGAAGTATTTCTGTTCTCGTGGTACTTGTCCGGCGACCCGCCGCATGCCTATCGCATGACTGTCGGCTGACCGCTAACAGTATCGGGGCTAAGTCGAAAGACCTGTGCTCGCCGCCTATTGAAGGGAAGTGAGCCACATGTCACATGATCAAAATTATTCCTTTTCAGACGAGAACAAGAGAGAGATGAACTTCTCTCTGACATTCCCACTTTTTAGAAAACTTCCATCGGGAGCCTCGGCAATCATTCTTTTCAGAATGACGTCGTGCTTGGTTCGGGCAGTACGGGACAAGGATTGTCGATAGTCTTGGATCGCATCAGGAGCGGAGGCGACATCTTCGAGTGTCTGCCATGAGATGTGGTCATCTGGAAAATTCAACCACTTGACCTTGTACTGGAGATTGCCTTTCGAGTCGTATCGATGGGCAACTAACTTGTCGACATCGTATTCTTCTTCATAGTAATCGCCAAGGTCGTCGGTAACAGGATCGTCGTCGGGGATCGGTATGTCAGCGGTCGGAAATAAGTGTCGGTCACGACCGTAAGCAGGTAAGAGCTTTTCGACATGAAAAACATCATGGGCGCGGCTCTGCGGAGGTAGGTCAAGGCGGTAGTTCAGCGGCGATGGGCGTTCAAGGATCTTGAACGGTCCACGGAAGCGCGGGAAGCAACTTGTGTGCGAGACCGGGCGGTTTTCTTAAGTCGGATGCATCGAGATAGACCAAGTCGCCTACTTTGAAGGTGACATCTTTTCTCGAGCGGTCGTACTGACTAGACATTCTTCTCTGTGAATCTAGAAGAGCGTCGCGGATGACTTCGAATCGAGTCGTATGGGTCCGTTAGGAAGGCATCGACCTTCTTGTCGGAGTACGTGTCGGGGCCGGTCAGAGTTGATCGAGACAGGAGTCGAAGGCTGGAGCCATACAAGGCTTCGAACGGACTAAGGTTAGTCGAGGCGGATTT
>KN042419.1:1080363-1106755 GCA_000739165.1 Podila verticillata NRRL 6337
CAACTTGTTTCTGAACCCTCTGATCTGACCCCATTCTGACTCTGCTCTTCCTCTATTTGACCTGCACACACAAAAGCACAACCCAAGCTTCCTTACACCCTTCAGGAGATTAGCAGGGATCGACATGGCAGGATTTTCTTGAGGAGTCAAGGAAGAACTGGAAGAAGAGCTTGAGCTGGATGGATCAGAGTTGTCAGACAGGGAGTACGAAGGATCAGGAGATCGATAGATAAGGAGAGTATCGGGGTTCGACGATGCCAGGATGGTAGCGTAGTCAGATGGATCGGTAAGTTCGGTCATTCAGATATGTCGGTAGTGGATCAGTCAGGTGACCTTTGCTACCATGTAATAAAGCTGGGTTGCTTTTATTCAGAGTCGAGAAGAGGAAGAGTCAGAAACAGATCGGAAAACAGAGTATTCGAAATATTGTTATATTTAAAGCTACGGGACTAGGCTAGGGGTCGAGACTATATATATACTAATTGTTATGAAACAATAAACGTATGGAAGTATTTCTGTTCTCGTGGTACTTGTCCGGCGACCCGCCGCATGCCTATCGCATGACTGTCGGCTGACCGCTAACAGTATCGGGGCTAAGTCGAAAGACCTGTGCTCGCCGCCTATTGAAGGGAAGTGAGCCACATGTCACATGATCAAAATTATTCCTTTTCAGACGAGAACAAGAGAGAGATGAACTTCTCTCTGACAAAAATCAGGATCAATTTGCCTTCCCCCGGAAGTCCTTTCCTTTCGGGCAAAGAAACTCAGCCGAGCAAACGAACCAAAGACGGGATGGGGGGATCCAAAGTATCCAAAGTATAATAACGGTGGGTGTGTTTTGCTAAGTCTGTGCAGTTTGAAAATGTTCACATGTTTCCTCTCCTCTTTCCTCTCCATTCTTTTCGTTCATGCCACTCATTCCATGCAACATCTGCATTCGCATTTCCACATCGACATGGCCGCTGCATGCTCCCATTCCGACTCAACTGTTTTTCCTCCAGCATTCATTCATACTCCATCGAGCAAGAGACGCCACAACCCGGCAGCACCGGAAAAAATGCAACCAGCGGCAAGAGACAGAGTAAAGTGGGGGTGTCGAGAGTATCCCAATTTCTGTTCCTCTCCACCCTGGCCCTGTGCACAGAGCCCCCTTTTTTTTTTGTGTTGGCCATCTGTGACTGCTGGCACCGTGCACGGTGAGGCACTTTTTTTTTGGCATCGATGTAGCTATTTTTTTTTTTTTGGTTACTTCTTTTTCTTTTCCCTTCCTCCTTCTCTCCCTTCTCACTTCTCAATTCCTTGTTCACCTCTCTCTCTTCCCTTTTCCTTTCGCATCCAGCGACAACGACGGAACCATTGAGTTGTGTCGAGTTGCACCGAGCGATTTCTTCTTTGGATTGCACGCTTTTCATCTGTGACTGACGGCTCTGTGAAGTCTGTGGAGCTGCAGTCTTTTCTTTTTGCCGTCTGTCCGCTACTTTTCTTATTTTTTTTAATCCTTTCGCCTCTCTCTTCTTCCCTGTCCTTCATCCTCTGTCCCCATTTTTCAACACTCCTCTTCTCTTTTTTCTTCCACAGCCAGCTACAGCGATGGGATCGTTGAGGTAAGACGAGCAGCACTGGAGAGGGCTTCCTTGGATTCTATCCGGGCAACACCCTCTGCGCGCATTTTGATCTGTGACAGTGGCCCCAGTGCACTTTGTGGAGTTGTCGTCTTTTTTTTTTGCCGTCTGTCCCTCTCCCTCTCCACAAATTTCTTTTCATCGCGGCCAATCCACCTTTTGACCTTTTCACCGTTCGCGCCACCATCCGTTACTCGATTTTTTTTTAGAGTTTTGTTTCATCGCTTTACTTTCATTTCTCTCTCTTTCACTCGCTTCGTTCATTTGTCCCTCTCACTCAATCCACTTCCACCTCTCCTTCCATTTGTAAGCCAAGTCCTGTGCATAGGCGAAATCAAGGGTCCAATCAATAATGTATGATTTCGGTGACGGGGCTGTTGGTACTACTGTCCTAGGAAGAAGCAAAAAAAAAAAATGCCAGTTCAGATAGTTTGGATAGCGTGAGTACAGTCCCACCAAAGATGCTGCTATCGTGTTTTATATGCGTCACAGTGCTAGATGTCCCAAATAGGTCCTCTCTTGTTTCCATAGAATACCGTTACAGTATTTCTATTTGGCACGTGTAAGATCATGGCCGTGCCTAGATGATGTCACGTTCGCAACCAGACCCGACTTAGACGACGTGTCCTCAAGGAACCCCCATGCATGGTTGCCGCTAATTCTTGTGTGACACGATGCCGTTCGCAAAGGTGATTGGAATGTTCGATCTTGCTAGTGTTCACATTTTGTACTCTCATCATGTAACGGTCCCTCACCTTTATTGCTACCCCCACGATCTCTTGGTCGTTACCTTTGTCCTTGCTCCTTCAATCGTCCATGGACTTTCTGGATGGCATGATAGCACAATTGTCCTCATAGACCAACTCATAAATGATTAATCGGCAGCCATTGCAACTCTTTGGAGTCTGGATTGGGTTGGATCGGAGTCAGGAACTACCGAAAGGGCCTGGTGGTGAAGTTACGCGATGCGACAAGTGAGGTGCAATTAAAGTTGCGCTGTGGGCTGCTTGACGCATCGAGCTGCTAAATATTTTTTAATACGTCTTTGGTCTCCCAAAAATGCTTCTGTGTGGAAGAACTATGGGTCCGAGGAAGCGCCCGTGGCACTTGCAAGATTGGATGTCGTTGGTCATCGAAATATTTTTTTTTGGCTTTTATTGTCCAGGCAGAAGATCAGCGAGACCAGATTATTATTTACAGGTCTACGGATGGTGTTATTCTTTGCCTGATTACTGGATTTAGTGGACGGAGGGTATTGGTTGGTGGTTTTTATCTCGTCTAAAGTGTAAGGACAAGCAGAGCTAGTGCAGCGATAAAAGTCGCCCACTCGCTCCTCAAGGACATGGCGGAATTCACGGTGTTGTCTACCTGGCGACCAATACTGGAAGCACTAATCGGATGCTTCTCAATAGAGGTATCGTGTTCCACGTGGCCACCGCCCATCGTGTTATCATCTTTGGTTTCTGAGCCTCTGTTACCATCGTCCATAGAAGGGCGGCTCGCTTCATCCTTGGCAGCGCTCTTTTCATCCTTGACAACTATGCCATAGGCCGACTGGAGATTGGTGATGACATGGGGCTGCACCTTGCTTGGAGTACCAGGGAGAACCTTGAACTTGAGGTCCTTCTCAACTATTCCAGTGCGCTTCACGATCCATTTTTTGAGACCCCAATCACCCTTTTTACCCTCAGCGACACCCTTGGTGAGGTCTTCGAGCGTAAACCCTTCAGAATCGCCTTTGTTCAGTTTCGGCAGACTTCGGTCCCACTTCACGTCGTCGAGGATCATGTCTCTATATGCGGAGATACGAGGCATCAATGCCTGCGGCTTGAATACATAGCTGACAATATCCTTGAGGATCGCTTCAAAGCGGGCTTTGATCAGGGGTGACTGCAAGATGAGCTTCTGGACCAGTGGGGACTCGCGCTTAATTCGAAACTTGCCGTAGGAATCGGGTTCACCAGAGTAGGATGAACCAAACGTATCGTCAAAGTCAATAGGAAGCCAAGTCCACTTGCCGGTAACGGGATTGTTGTACATCTGGTAGTTGGAGCCAGAGGTCCAGTAGCCGTCCCAGAAACCTGTGAGATATTCCATAGCCATAGACTTCAGGAACTCATCCAAGTCGAGTCGTTTCTCCCAATACCCGATAGGATCTTTTTCATTCTTGGGGTCAAAATTCTTGAGGTCAGCCATAAGCTTGATCAGGTCGCGCATGGCATCGTTCTTGGGATTGGTGCCAGGTAGAAGGTCTTTGTATATATGGCCGACGGCATAGCTCTTGGTTGTGGGACCCTGCCACAGGAGATTAGCTGATAAGCCATCGTCGGCGTCCATCTTCCATAGTGAACCAGTCTTGAGTGTGTTGTTGTTTTTTGGGTGAAGGACCGTCGTGAGCCAGTGCTTTTTCATCTCCTCCTCAGCCACGTACAAGCCAACAGGTTTTTGGTTAAAGAAGAGACGTACGTAGGCGGCCTGTGGTGCGGGAACGCCGAGGGTGTTGAGGATATCAATGTAGAGCTTTTCACGTATCATCGTGGGGTCTGTTTCCGCGCTACGCAGTTTGAGAATGTTAATGTTGAGGAGATTATGATCCTTGGGGAATTTGAACTTGTAGGGCAATTTGGAGTACGAGCGTGTCTGGCCACCTGAGAGTTCAAGCTTGACATTGCTGACCTTGACATTCTCATTGGCACTATCAAAATGTAAACAATTGTGTTGGTGTTATCACTCGCAGAACATAACGTGTGAAGAGCAGTAAAATGATGTTGCAGGCGTGTCTCTTTACCCAACGTATTGGACTTTGACGACGAGTGGTTTGGGATCCCACCACTTAGCACCACCACTATTGATGAAGCTCCAGGCTTTTGGATCACCCTCAACAAATAGGTTGCCAATGTAACCCTCTCTGAAGAAAGGCGAATTCTGTTCTAATTTGTTCTCAAAGACTTGAGGCAATGGAGGCAGCCTGTGAAGAGTATCAGGGCGATCGAAAAAATCGTTGGGAGTTCGGATAGCACCGACGGGGAGCTTGCGGGGTTTCGATTCTTTGAAAACCTCGCCTTGTTTGTTTAGGCGGACGTATTGATACTCGAGAGGAGCGTTGATGCCAGCAACATTGGCGGTCCATAGCGGGTATGTTTTCTCAGAGGTTTGGAGTTTTGTGACTTTTCCGTTAATCATGACTCCGAACTCATCCATGTCGAGTTTACGCAAACCGATGACATTGAAGTTAACTAGAAGATGCAAAGGGTAAGTAATATGATGAAATTTGTGAGCGAGGAGTAGGAATCACGATTGCTTCACGGCGAGAGCAACATTTTCTGCCTTTGGTTATCTCGCGACCAAAAAGTCATTAGGTATTACCATCTGCAAAGGCCACGGCGGCACAAACAGCCAAGATTAAGAGACGAACCATCGTGCTTCCTCGTGGAGATATGAAAGGCTGGGACAGGAAGATAGAGGGATGCGATGAGGAAATGCTCGCGGGCGCGAGTAGAATATAAGTACGCCCAAGACTGCGAGTCTCATGCTCAAAAACGTGGCAGTTGTGCTGCACTACATTCCTTAATTTCTTAGGACCGCTTCGCATTCTGCTTTGCCCTAGAGTAATTCCTTCAGTCAAAGGGAGGGTCACATTGGTACTCATTGTTACCGATAATGGTACTCATTGTTCCCGATATATTGGAAATGCGTCTTATTTTGTGCCCGTAAACTGCAATAGCTGAAGGTGGAACAAGGGAATAATGAAGGTTGGAGCAATGACGACTTTTGTTATCCGGCACTCAACAGATTGGGAACATATTAGCCCCTTAAGTCATTTTTGTAAAAATTTAACAAGAAAATAGAACATCGATAACGCGCGAATTCTCCTGCAAGGAGGAGAGAGAGAGCTGACATCGAAGGATCAAAAAGTAACCTCGCTATGAACGCTTGGCTACCACAAGCCAATTATATCACTTTTTTATAGAGTTCTGGTAGATTTGCCTCCCCCCCAAGATTTGCTTAAAACCGCCCAAAAATACATCTTCGCCCCCACCCCTTCTCTCGGATGTGCTTAAAAGTATACAATATTTTTGTTCCTCCAGCCCTTGTCTCCGTAAATGTGTGGTGTACTTCCGTGAATTGTATTTTCCATGTCTGATGAAATTAAAACTAAAATGTGCCGTCCCTGTGAAGTGAACTGTATATTGCCCATTCCCTACGGATCTTCTTCTTTTCACTTATGTCTCAAGTAGCTACCCCAGAAAGTCATCTGGGAGTGCTATAGCTTAAGCTCTATTTGAATCCGAGAGTCGTACAGAACTGCCAACATAGGCATCGAATGGTTTCAGAAAAACCAAGGGACCATGCGAACATGATTTCGACTTGAAAATGGGGTTCAGGAAAACAAATTGAAAATAACAAATACACAGATTTCACTATTCTTCACCTTCGTCGACACCCATTCATTCATGCTTCTTCATTTGCAGTGTCTTGAAATGGTTCCATTCAGGATCACGGCACGCTTTTAAATAGTCTCCATGACTTCTGGTTATGGAGATATCGCCTCCTGACGTCTGCCGGCACATAGTATTTTTCTGATTTTATCCGCAGACACCTTGTTGCACACAAACACACCTTTACCGGCGTGTAGAACCTCCAGCTGTTAATGTGAAACTCTGTAGTGGTGCTCTAAGGATGTCCTGATACAGTTATATGTCTGAAGGACCATTCCTAACATGTTTATACATCATTGTCGCGAGTTCAGTTCTGAAAAATATCGTCATCACGTTCTACGATTTTTTAGCGATTAAAATAACTAGGCAGTTTAGTCGCAATCAACACAACTTAGAGAAGGACATCGTGAAAATGATTTACAATATAGGGCATGTCCTTTGCATCAATCTCCATCGATGGGCATCAATTTTTCGGTCACTAGTGCGGCCATTATATTTACACTTGTCGGTTCACATGGCACACGTATTTTGGTCGTTTTGCTGACCAATCTGGCCACTTCCATCTATGTTACTGTGCAGACGAGTATCCAAGGAGCGGTTTTTTGCGAAGTAGGTGCTTTTATCGGTGTTTCCTTAGATTAATGGCATTTCCAGTTGCTATCGCGACTGGCTTGGGCCTCTCTGGGAGTGTTTTCTTTAGGCTAACGCCTTTTAACCCACACTCATCCATCCATCACGGCTCACCGATTGCATTTTTTAAGGTGTTTCCTTCAATTCCAAAAGCCACCCACACTCGCCTTTGTTCTCCTTTTTTTTCTTTCATTCCTTTTCACCATTACCTTTCTTGTCACCCCCTCCCCTTCTTATTCACACACCACAACCGCATGCTTCCATGCCTCCAGTGCCACCTCTACACGCCACTCTCAACTTCGTTCTCCCTTGTCCATTATTTTTCATGTTGACTTTGTCTTTGCCCAATCTTGTCTTGGTCCAGGTCTTCTCCTATGTCCCTTTCCAATTCTCATGCCTCGTCGCACTAGTCCCCCTTTCACCCTTTCACCTGATCTACCTTGCTTTTTCCCGCACCCTCAACCTAATATCAACCGCCACCGCACCTTCTCAATTCCTGTGGTTTGTCCGTGCATGCTTTTTGTTCGTTTTGTGAGCGCGATTTTTTTTTGTCTTTGTCTTCCTCTTTTATTTTTGTGGTTAATTTGGCCAGGTGATTAGTTATTATCTTTCCACTTCTCACCCACGTAACTCGTTGTTACTGTTGGCCGTCCACTTCCACATTCTTGTACCATTTCTTTTTCTGTATCCTACCAGTGTTCCAGAGGCTTTCACGAAAATGGCCCCCCCATCATCAGGGATGTGTGCATGCTGTTCTCCTCCGAAGCCCTCGTTGGCGACAGCATAGAAACCCAAGGAGGAAGGTAGCCTGGGCCTCATCAACATCCAGCACCAGACTACAGCTTTTCGCCTATCCACCATCCGACAGGTGCTGTAAGGCCAGACTCACTTCTGGGATCGGTGCTTGGCCCCTTCATATAGACCCTGCCAGGAGCATCGACCTGGACCACAGCCCTAGCTCTTCGACATGACTGCTGGTTCATACGGCGCAAAAGCCACATGCGAGATCTACGCGACCTCCTCCAAACCGCCAAACAGCTCCCTAGAACGGTTCTACCGAACAATAACTCGGTTCCATACAGCGCCATCCTTGTTAGTCCAATTACCCAATGGATGAAGCCGACCACAGATACAAATATCCATACAGACCTCCGAAAGGCCTCTGCAGATGAGCGGTGCGTGTATTACCACCCGAACAGAGCTCCTTCTGTCACCCCTTCAGATGGTGAGCGCCATAGTCCTCGCAATCTGGGGTCAGCACTGACGATCCAAGCTTGACAAATCAGAACTATCACCCTCTGCCTGCATCCATACCGTCCAACACCGCCTAGATGCAATCCAAAAGCAGCTCACTTTCCAGCTCTAGACCATTTGACTAGATAGACTCTCTCACAGTAATACATAAAAACATAGGTGCCGGGACAGGCAAACCTTTTCCACCAAAAAAACCCCCCCCCCTTCTTTTTCTCTCTCTCTCTTGCGGGTCCCTCCTTTGGTTTTCTATCTACGTCATCGATGCCATGTGTGCTTGAACGTCTTTTTCATTATTTATATCTTCGCCTGTGATTCTTTATAGTTTAATGTTCTCGGAGACTATGTACAGTGGGCGAGGGAAGATGGGGTAGATGTCGGCTGGTGAGGGAGGGAGATGGAGAGTGCAATATACAACGTGGAAACGAAAGGAGAGGAAGCGGTGGAGGAGAGGAGAAAAGCAATGGAGACAATACATGTAGCGAGAGAAAGAGGGTTCTTACGTGCTCTTCTTGGGGAGGTATTGATCCCATCGCTAGGGCACAAGCTATCGGTCGGTGCGTCGATAGTGACAAGCGTTCTATCGATAATGCTGCCCTTGAGGTTGAAGTACCAACTGACCTGTTGGAGAGAGAAAAGAGAAAGAAAAGAAAGTGACCATCAGCACTTGCTACTCATATTCCGAATGCATAGCACTCGCCATTGTCAGTCCTCGCTCTGTTGTGCTCTCTCTCTCCCCTTACCCCGACCAGAGAGCCGTCATGGCAGTTAATCGCAGGGGTGAAACCACCAGATCCACTCCTGACGGCCGACAGCATATCTAAAAGAATGTAAGTGGTCGACGTTGAGGGGGTGATGCCGGCCTTTGACAGAAAGGTGTAGGTGGGGAGCGTCTGAAAATGTCTCACGAACGTCTCAATGTACGCGACGGCTTCCATGCTCTTGAGGCTGTCGTCGGGGAGGCATGAGAGCACGAGGGTCGACATGCAGGTTCCGTGGGTGGCCCACTCATATTTCCAGGACTATTCGTTATGACCTTTGATATCAACCCAGAACTCTTGCATGAAGGCCAACGTGTTTGATGCTCCATTATTAGTGAGAAGGCCACTGATCCCGGTTTAATCCCGGGTGAGGTCGCAGTTCTCTTTGAAGGAAGTATCACAGTTGTCGGACCAGAGTCCGTGGATGATGACACTGTGCTCGGGGATACTGCCTTTGTAATAACTTTCTGCGCCTTTTTTTTTTTTTTTTTTTCCCTTTTTTTTCTTTTTTTTTCCTTTTTTCTTTTTTTGCGCAGATTTGCTAGTGTCTCGGATATTTATTGCAAGTTGCAAATATCTAGTGCCGAGGGTATAATCTCAAGCCATCCTGAACAATCTCCAGAATCTTGCTTTGATGCACTCGTGTCTGGACGCCAGTGTCGCGGTCGCGAATGGTGACTTGTCCATCCTGAAGAGACTCATAGTCGACAGTGACGCACCAAGGGGTGCCAACTTCGTCCATGCGGTAGTAACGCTTGCCAATGGTGGTTGACTGCATCTCGACCGTCACTGGGATCTGCAGCTCGGCGCGTAGCTCTGAGCTAAGTGATTGACACAGATCGACCAAGTCAGGGTTGTTCGAGACTAGTGGAAGGATCGCGACCTTGATTGGCGCGAGGCGTGGGTGAAGCTTCATGATGGTGCGCCAGTTCTTATTGTTGTCGGTTGAACCGGTAGTAGATCCGTCTTGCTGCGCCAATTCCACAATCTTGCCTTGCTCATCCACGACTTCCATGGCGTCCAACATCAATGCCAACATGGCACGGTTCAACCCACATGATGATTCGACCACATGGGGTGTGAACCGTTCACGATCTTGTCCTTCAGTCTCTTTGATTCCCGTTGCCTTTTCGCGTTGTTGTCGTGACTGCATCAGAATCGTGTCGGTGAACTGCAGCTTGATTCCTGTTGCCTCAGAGTGCTTCCTGAGATCAAAGTCGCCTCTGTTTGCAATGCCTTCGACCTCACCCCATCCCCATGGAAACAAGTACTCGACATCGACACATCCACTCGAGTAGTGTGCTAACTCGTCCTGAGCGTGAGGACGTTCCCGGAATCGTGTCTCGAAATTACGTGAGAGCCGTTTCCACCAGTCCATCCTGCTCTTGCGCCAATGCGTAAACTCCTGCTCGGCTTGCCAAGGTGCCACAAAGTACTCGAGCTCCATCTGCTCAAACTCGGGCGTGCGAAAGATAGCGTGTTCAAGGCGGATCTCATTACGAAAAGATTTGCCGATCTGAGCGATGCCAAAGGGAACTTTGAGGTGTGGGTGCGATCGCTGGACGGTAGCGTAGTTGATAAACACTCCCTGGGCGGTCTCAGGGCGCAAGTACGTGAGAGATGGGTACAGGGTCTTGTCAACATTCTGACGAGTCTGTGTGAGGTCACTGGGAGGTGTGGTCTTGGCGCTGTCCAGTGTTGTGGTAATGACTTTGTCGATAGGATCGATAGGGTCCAGGTACGTCTTGAACATCAAGTTGAACGGCCGTGACTCTGTCAAGAATGGTGAATTGGAAGCTGGATCCACGTAGCCTTTATATGGGATCGTGACAGGGTTGCCACTCTCCTGTTTCAGAACAATCTCGCGTCCATCAAACTTGTCCAGCTTGAGAAAAATGCTTTTGCCTTCGCGGGAGATGGCGGAACCAGGAGCCAGATTGGTCCTGATCTCGTGCTCCCACAGCTTGGCTGTCTTTTTGTCTGGCGCCGTGATGGGGATGTGCATCTTTTCCGTGTCGAAATGCAGCATGGGCGCCTTGTCTGGACGGAAGCGATCCTTGGACAGCTTGGAATCGACCATCTCGTCTGTGAACTGATCGACGTGTCCCGAGGTCTTGAGCACAGCTGGTGGGGTGATGATGGCGGTGTCGATGCCCACCACGTCGGACCGCTGATAGACCATGGCGTTCCACCACTCCTGAGAGACATTGCGCTTGAGCTCTACTCCCAGCGGGCCATAGTCGTAGGCGCCTCGGAGGCCACCGTGAATTTCAGCAGACTGGAAGAGGAACCCGCGACGCTTGCACAGGTCCAGCAAATGACGCATTGCCGACATTATGGGAAAGTGATTGTGGTCGAGGTGAAGAAGGGAATTGTGAGGGGGAATGTGGGTCGATGCTCTGTCTTTTAGGGGTATGTGAGTGAATGGAAGGGAGAAAGCAAGGAATGGTGATCGCACTGCTCAGAAGGACAAGGAAAAGAAACCAAAGCGCGCTCAAAGTTGCCGAGGAAAAGGAGACACAGGACAAAGGCGGCAGAAAGAGGGCTGAAAAGACCTCGAGAGGGCGACATAAACAGCTAAGCCACCATATCAGATCGAGAACAAATATGTGCTCGACCCATGCAGAGAGACGTTTTGAGAAATATACACAATGGCTGTTTCTTTCTTTGGATATCAAGTTGAATACTCGTTTGATCAAACCATGGAAGCAGGGGTAGGTTTTTTCGGTTGCGTGATCACGGCAGACATGGAAGTTCCAGAGTCTGTCAATGGGGAAACATTCCTGTGCAGGTGGAGTACGGAAGCTAGTGCTTGTTCTTGAACTCCACGACTAGGGCGTTGGGAGAAGGAAGACCGGACTGGAAAGAGCGTGCCGCGCATCTCACCCATTGTAGAAGACTTGCGATCGGTGAGGTTCTGCACGACCCTGGTGGCAACTTGGCGCCTTCTTCCGTGATTCCAAGGGCTCGACTCTAGACACGGGACAAACACAGCGGATGGCTAATGTTGTAGGTTGTAAAAGAAATAATGAGTCATGGATACACATAGGAGTGCGTCCGCAGGATAGTACCTTGATGTATGTGTTGATATGTTTCTATTTATCTACGCATGAAGCGTTTGACTTCAGTCCTGGCACGGCAGAGCAGAATGAAAGTAGTTGAAGTCGTCCTGCGCTTGTGGAAAAGTTATGGGATGAAAAAGAGGAATGTGAAGTGGAATGTTGTTGATCTGGAGATTGGCATGGTGTATGTGACAACCAGGAGGCAAAAATAGGTATCGATCTGGGTCCACCACATGGTAGCTCTACCAGTTCTGAGCATTCTTCGACATAGTCCAGGAGCAAAC
This sequence comes from Podila verticillata NRRL 6337, assembly GCA_000739165.1. Classification (NCBI taxonomy): domain Eukaryota; kingdom Fungi; phylum Mortierellomycota; class Mortierellomycetes; order Mortierellales; family Mortierellaceae; genus Podila; species Podila verticillata. Next base: position 1,092,413 of record KN042419.1, read on the forward strand.
AACAACAAAGTATAGACGTTTCTTTTCTTTTTATTTCTTTCTTGTCTGGTATGAATGGTTACAGATCTTGCACGCCAGCGAGCTTGTCCTTGGCTTCGGCCAGTTCCTCTAAAGCAATCGAGAGCAGGAATCAGTTCTTGCATTTTCGTGGCGTTTGCATGGTTGGGCGAAGCTCATTTTTCTCTCACTTACTTGACTTGGTCGCCTTGAGAACGTCTTTGTTCTCCATGAACAAGATGTTGGATGAGGGGACTCTTTTCGTGTAGACGACCTAAATATATTCACAAAAACATCAAGTGCAAAGTAAGACGGCACAACAAACAGGAGGCAGAGAGGGCAGAGAGAGGCCTTTAGAATAATGTCGGCGGAGCAACAGGATTGAATGGTAATAGCTAAGTCACTTTCGACTTACGGCATTCGGCCTCAGTGAAGAAAATTCATCCAAGAGAATGTCGAGTTCGTGGATCTTGATGCTTAATGCTTCTGCCATTGCGATGGTGGTAGATGTGGGATGTGAGATGTGATTGATTGCGAAGCAGAAAGAAGCCAAATAGTAAAATAATGCCAAATGTATTTTTTTTGGACTCCCGTCTCAGCCTCTCGCTTTTCAATCCACAAAGGCGCGCAAGCAAAAGATTTCCTGCAAATATATCTCACCGAGCATCGAGAAGCATTGAGACTAGAGTATTTTTTAAATTGTTTTATTGTACAGGTATGCAGATGGGAGGGAGCTTGAGAGTTTAAAGATCCTTCTTCAAGGTGCCCTGGAACTGCTGGCGCTCCTCGCGGGTCTGGAAGCGACCGTGACCGAACTTGGAGGAGGTATCGATGAACTTGAGCTGAACGTTCTCGAGAGCAGAGCGACGAGTGTGGACCAAGAGCGACTTGCGGAGAGTGACAACGCGCTTCTTGGTACCGGCGCAGCATCCCTTGATCATGACGTAGTCCTCGTTGACGATACCGTAGTGGGGGAAACCACCAAGGGGAGTGATGGCCTTCTCGGTAAGATCGTACTCGGTCTTGGCGTTGGACTTGTCCTCGCCCTTGCCGATGCGGTAGATCTTCTTGTTGACCTCGGTACGGTGATGGTAACCGTTCTGACCAGCACGGGGAACCGAGAACATGACGCGGGAAGGATGCCATGCTCCGATACAGGCGACCTTGCGGAGACCCTTGTGTGTCTTACGGGGAAGCTTCTTGGTACCCCAACGGTGAGTGACACCCTCGAAACCGTGACCCTTGGTGACGGCAATAACATCAATCATCTCATCCTGCTCCAAAACGGAGTTGATATCGACGGTCTTCTCAAAGTGGGCGTAAGCAAAGTTGACCTTGTCGGCAACGGAGCCACCGTTCAACTGGATCTCCATGACGTGAGCCTTCTTCTGGCCAATCTTAACCTTGCGGACCTGGGTGTGGGTAATGACACGGACGACGGAGCAGTACTTCTTGATGCGCTCCAACTCGCGGAGGACGGGCTTGGCGCCATCAGCGTGCTGCTTGGCGTACTTGGTGAAAGCCTTCTTCTTGGAGCGGTACCAGTTCTTGTAGAAGCGACGCTTGAGCTCCTCGGACAAGTGCTCGGCCCAGACGGTAGTAAGGGAACGAAGACCGCGGGGAGTCTCGACGTAACCAACAACACCGACAACAACCATGGGGGGAGTCTCGATGATGGTGACGGCCTCAACAATCTCCTTCTTGTGCATCTTGGAACCGGGACGGTCCAAGTCACGGACAACGTGGGTCATACCGGCCTTGTAACCCATGAAGGCAGTCAGGTGGACGGGCTTGGAGGCATCATCCTTGGGGAAGGACTTGGCCTTTCCGCGGTGGCGGGCAGCGCGCTTGCGGGGCAAGAAGCCCAAGGAACCGTGACGTGGTCTTTCGAACTTGCGGTGAGACTAGAGAAAAGAGAAGAGACGGTGTGTGTTAGTGAAGTGAAAAGAAGCAGGGAAGCGATTGAAGGAGAATGGAGGGGAAACGATGGTTGGTGGCGTCCAGTGTTCCTGATATTGGAAAGAAACACCCAAAAAAAAAAAAAAAAGGATTCCATGAGAATATACTGTTCAACTCAAAGGGCATGGGGTAAATGCAAGCTTGTGAGTGAGATAGAACGTAGTTCAAAGGGAGTTGGGGAAAGAGCGGCTGAAAAGGCTGAGATGCTGTTCAAAGGGTTGATCATGTTGGAGATCGAGAAAATAACAGATCTCTGCTTGTTAATTGAGCGAGGAGTGATGCAGTCGATGTGTCGAGAGTGGTGTGGGTGAGTCCTTCAGGTTGTTGAGGAAGGGTGGTGGATTCAAACAGAGAATATATGGCCGATATGGAGACGGATGGATGGATGGATGGATGGATGGGTCATGGATTGAGATATCTCAAAAAGGGCCAAATTCTGCAGTACCATTTTGTGAAGGAGGGAGGGAGTGAAGAGAAAGAAACCAAATTGCGATCCCTTTTCTCTTTGATCTGTGCGGTGGCGGAGAGAATGCACTGCAGGGCGGAGTTGATTCTCTGTGTTAAGATGTGCATGACTGAATTAACTGTGACGTACACCATGCACAAGAAGGCATGCTGTCGACCCTTATGACCGCCGTTCCTCCCCCCTGGGGATATTTGCATGCAACCATTCTGCTCATCACTCCATTAGCCCGTCCTCTTTTTTTTAACTCTTCTTTCACATACTCACCGCCTCAACTCGACACATTTACACATATACAATGGTACCCGGGAATACTCACTACCGCGCTCCTGTACCATTGAGTCTCGGCCAGACACTGACCTGATGGTCTATCCTTCCTCCCTTGTTCTTTTTTGTGGTGTACCAACCTAGGCTGCTTCAAACTCTGGAATTAACACCCTTCTCGATGCCGAGAAGGAGGCCTCCAAGATTGTCCAGAAGGCTCGTCAATGTAAGAGGGCTGAATTGACGCATAAAACACGAATAGACCGGTGCACTTGCTAATACCCTTCGTCCTCGCATAGACCGCGTTCAGAGACTGAAGGACGCTCGTGCCGAGGCAGCCAAGGAGATTGAGGAGCTCAAGGCATCCAAGGCAGAGGCCTTCAAGGGCTTTGAGGCTGAGGTAACGAGAAACAAGTCGACATGCTCGATAATTGATCACGAGGAGAAGCGCCCTTCGATTAGACTGACACTCCTTTTTTTTTTCCTCTTTTTGTGTGTCAACGCTGACATAGCACGCCGGATCATCAGATCAGACTTCACACCGTGTCGAGGTCGAGACCGAGCAGAAGCGTGTAGAGATTGAGGCTGCCTTTGCCAAGAACCGTGATGCAGTGCTCCAAAAGTTGCTCGAGACTGTCTACACCGTCGAGCCCAAGATCCACCCCAACGCCCGCCTCAACTGAACCACGACAAGCTTAGCTCGACATACGATGAGGTGAAGGGCGCGCCAGGAATACACGATATATAGCCAAGCATGGACACATTTTTCACAATAACAACACGAGATTGACCATGACAGTGGCCAAAAAGTGGAGCCCAAAGGAGTGATGCGTTTGAAACTTGCATGGAAGGTGATGGGCTAGGCGCATGTAGAAAAGGAAGGAACTTAAGGGGACTGAGTGCAAATTACGGGCCTTTTGCAGTCCACGTTAAATCTCATCGTGTGGCTGAAAAAGTCGGGCATCTACATTCATAATATGTAAAATAAACTGTCACAATTGAAGGGAAATTATTTCTGTTTAAGGGTTGTAACCTATTTCACAATCAAAGCTTGGTAGTCGCTATGTCATTTCTTGTAGTGTATTAAATGACCTATGAACAACTCCATCAATTCTAATCCGTATTGTCTCTTGTTTGCACTTTAGTTAGAGAACACTGGTACCTACAAAATATGTCAATTTCAGCACTTTTGGAGAAATTGAGACCACCTTTTTAGGTGAGAAATGACTTAGACGCGTCTAAAAACACGTTCATCAATCTAATTTCGAATATTTTTCCACAATTCAATGCCGAATAACAGTACGACGTCAAAACACCTTCTTTTCTTCTCAAACTCTTCAGTTATATGCTCTTTTTAATGAGGAATCCGAAAATGCCAGTAGCAAGGCGTTTGTCTTAATAAAAAATCGATATTTTGGATGTTAAAGACAACTGAGTCAGCAAATTTACGAAGATTTTGCAATTTTGTAATGCCTACAGCTCTATTTTGACGTCAGTTCTCAACAAAACGCCTTCAAAGTATCAAGAATGGTAGAGCGGGATATTTTAGAGGTAATGCTGCAGTATGGTGACTGAAGCGCAACTTTTAAATGTCAAGAATGTGTACAGAAGTGCCGGCAGGAAAGGTCTACTTTGAACCTAGCTGACACTCAAAAGCGGTTTTCTCAATGGATTCATATCGTGAATATGTCTACCTTGGCTTAAAAGAACCGCATCTACAGTGCCTTTCATTTAAAATAATAGCGAGGTGTCTTGTACATCTCTAAGGGCGCCTTCTCCAGGTTGCAATGGTATCTGCATCAAGGAATCTGTGAAATTTCCACTCCACCGCATGTAGACTGTGCAAGCCTCTGATTGGCCACATTAAAGTTCTCCATGACGATTTAAACTCGCCGCGGCACCAAAATAGAGTTAGAGGGTCTATTGAATTGATTTACAATAACAGGGTTCGTGTAAGAGTGGTGATCAAGAAAATGAACAGTGCAAAGAAAAGGTAGAGGAAGAGTACAATATGCTGTGGATGATAATGAAGTCTGAGAGAGATTAACAGGACAAGCATTAGCACCGCATGTCAAGCGAGTATGGACCACTCTCGCCACCGTCCGCCAAGGTCAACAGAGGGAAGTTTGGCGGAGAGCGCAGCTAAATGCTGTGACTTTGGCGGACGACGGCGAGAGTGGTCCGTACTCGCTTGACGTGCGGCGTCAACACACGACCTTGGCGGACGACGGCGAAGGTTGTCCGTACTCGCTTGACGTGCGGCGTCAACACACGACCCTGGCGGGCGACGGCGAAGGTGGTCCGTACTCGCTTGACGTGCGATGTTAATGCTTGTTATAATTGACGGTGTTGCATATGAACCAAATGTTTATTTCTTTTCGAATTGCCTGTCACGCCTCCTTGCTACATCAGTACCTACTAACTTCTCACACAAAAGCTGGATCTGGTACTGGATCTCATCCACGGTTTCTTGCATGCTGTCGTCAATGTGTAAGGGTGACACTATCTTGCTCAACTCCTTTGTGAAGTTGTTCTGTGCTCTCCAGATTTGCTTCTTAGCCTTCGGCGGAATGCCCACCACAACCTCAGCATCCTCACCATGTCTGTGTCCGTGGGTGCTTCCTCTGTGTCAGTCCAGCTTGCAATTGGTCGCTTAAATTGCATTGGTCTCTTCTCCAAAATGACCACTGCAATGTGCTTGCAGCATTCCTGAGAACGACGAAAGGAAATACAGGAGCAGCTCACAATAAGAGGTAAGTCTTCTAGCCCATCCTCCTCATCAGTTGTAGGCTCCAGCTGGATAGTATAGAAAGTTCCCTCAAGAATCCCTTGCATGATGACATCATCCTGGAATGAGCGCACACGGAGGATTAAGCGATCGTTCTCAGAGGCAAAAACAAACTGACCAGAATAGCCGCGGCCTCGCTGGGCTGTTATATGGTTCCTAGCCTTGATCCTCATTTCCATTGCCCGCCGCTGGACTGCAGTCATTCGGCCAACATTGAGGCGACTGTGGTTGAGCTTGCGCTGAAAGAATGGAATTACAGCCTTGACCATGATATAGATCACATTGTCCGGACGTCGTTGGCGTCGATCCTTGAAGAAGTGGGTTTTGAGGCTGTTGTGCCATGACTCAATATAGTTATTTGTGTCAATAGATGGAACTGTGAGATCTTGGCGATAGCAGAGCATCCAGGACTGACACTTTTTGTCCTTGAGGTAGTGCTTGTCAAGGTATGCTAAGAACTTTGGGCGATGTGCATGATCCAAGTATAGTTTCTTCACCAAATCATGGGCTTTTTCTATACTTGGCTCATACATAATCGCACGAAGCTCTTTGCGTACCTAAAATAAATAAAATGCATGATGTTTGTAAACAACTGCCTTTTCCAAATTACATGCAGCGCTGAAAATATTGTGTTACTTACCTGATCTTTAATTTCCACCTTTTCTTCCTTTGTGAGGCTACCTTCAATGCCGAGGAGATCATAGGTAAATGATCTCTCCCAGGCACGTAGAACATGCCAGGCACAGAAGTGGATCTTTGCAAAGGAAAAGCTTGACGGATGGCATGGATCTCCACACTGCCCTGGTCTGTCACAACAACATCGGGTGCATATGCAATATGGAAATCAATCCACATCCGAAGGACAAGACTACTAAAAAAGTCCTTGAAGACAGACTCGTCTGTGGACAATGTCATGAGGAATGCAACAGGTATCCCAAACCCAGTCTCATTGTTTTTTACAACGATTGTAAAAAGCTGTGCTTTGTCTCTACAAATATGAGAATCAAATAAAAAAAGAAAGTTAGAACACTATGTGTATCGAGTGTGCACTATGTGTATCGAGTGCGCACTATGTGTATCGAGTGCGCACTATGTGTATCGAGTGCGCACTATGTGTATCGAGTGCGCACTATGTGTATCGAGTGCTCACTATGTGTATCGAGTGCGCCCGCAACTTTAGGGGCGCCTCTCGGCATCACCGGCAAAGAAAAAATACAATACATACCCATAAACATGATGTGTCCCATCAAAACAAAAGATCTTGCCATTGTCTCTTAGCTGCTGAAGCTGCCATGGTGACGAGAACCCATAGTATTTACCAGGATAGTAGCATGTGTGGTACCCTTCAGAGAAGAGCTGCCTCATCCAGAGTTCAGCTGACCTATCCTCATTGTCATCTTTCCTGATCTCCTTGAGCATGAGTTGGTAATTGACATTGTAGACATCCTCGTAGGTGATCACGTCATCGCGAAAAACTCGGGCGCGTCCTAGCTGTGCAAACCGGCTCCTAGATGACTGCAGGCGCTGGAGTACCTCGCGGACAGATGCTCCATTTTCAAGAAGAGCACAGATCCTTTCCTTCGCTTCTGGAGAGAGATAATTCGTGCCGATATCATACTCGTCCTTGCCACTGCAGATTGAATGGTTGTGTCCTGGTGCATAGGTGATCTCATAGACCATTGTAGGTGGGATCCCGGGGCCGGTCTTTTCCTGCTTGCGGGCAACAAACTCGCTTGTGCACCCGATCTTGATGCTGGTCTTTGTCATCTGGTTGCCCTTTTTCTTTTTCCTCCGGTCTCCAATCCACACTGCACCATCAGAAGCTGGCGCCTCAGCCTTGGTGCCAGGTTTTTGCTTCACAGACTTTGTCCTGAGTTCTCCACCACGTTGACACCTGAAAGTTTCCCGATTGCGATAGCCAAGTTGGTGCCGTGAATGAGTCGCATTATACACGGTTTTTGTGCCGCATTTCCTGTACTGGACACCGATCAGATCTTGGTGGCGTTTCTGCCAATCTTCATAGTCATCGGCCAAGACATAGAATAGGAAGCAGTGTACAGGAAAGCCCCGAGGCCAGTGTACAGTATCAACTACTCGTTCACTTGGATCAATACACAATCTTTTTGCAGCCCTTTTTATAAAAAAATCGCCAAGAAGGTATGTCTTTATGACTTTTGCAGATCTACTTCTAGTCTTGGCCATAGACTTAGCGCGACTCCTGTCTAGCTGCTATTTGTATTGTAGGATAGCATATGGATGTTAGTAGATATCATCAACATTTTTCTAATAAATAAAAGGAAAAAAAAAAACCTACAAGCTCGTTTTCTATAGCTTTGACCTCAACCCGAGTAATCTTTGGAGGTGCAGGAAGCTCGCCAGCGATGGTTGCGGCCTCAAAGAGGGTAAGGCGGTCTGCAATGAGAACAGACAGTTCCGATAGGGCTTCAGGGGTTTCGGCAGTGGCGAGATCGTGATCAAGCATCTATTGTTCAATCGTGAGAGGGGCATTAGCATTAGAGGCAGGTTACCCTTACAAAACACTCTCCAATGGTACAAACATACATGAAGATGTCCGATATTAGCTTGCGGTTCGGTGGGTTGGTTGAGCAAGATGCTTCTAGTGGCCTACACAGCAAAAACAAATGCATTAGGAACATAGCAAAGCGGTACATTGAACGTAGCAAAATAATGCCTTCAACTTGCATGTACAGTTAGAACTCATTAACTACACACCATACCTGTTGTCTATCCTCAAAATCCGAGTCGTCAAGCTCTGAATCAGAGGAGTCCATGTCGGTGTCGATCCCTCGAGTTGTCGTCCTGTCAACAATGGCTGGTCGCTTCAAAGTGAAAGACCCGCCGGCCTAAGAATCAAGATGTAAAAAAAAAATGCATTACTTCCTTGTACTTTCGCTGAATTTTCCGGTATCCAGTAGTGATTATCTCTGACATACCTCATGGTCAGCATCGCGGTCTCCAATACTGGTATGGACAATAGCCAAAGCAGGACGAGGGGAGGAAGAAGCCATTGAAGGACGTCGATGGATGGTCTAAACATTATAATATAAATGCATTAGTTGATGGTGTGAGGAAGGTGCATTGCATTAGTCGACACAAAATATCATTGGCAGCATACCGTGAGTTCGTCATCTGAATCGGTATCAGAGCCTTCGAGGACCTCACCGGAGGCATAGGGGTCACGAAGTTGTTGAAATGGCTATACAGAAACAATGAGGACCAAGACGCGTGTGAGATGTTGCTTTGAAGTAAAAGCAGTTATAAACACTGACTTACAATAGACTTGATGGCAAGATCGCAATCGACTGTTGGCGCACCACTCTTGCTGGTTGAAGCAGCCACCAGGGAGTGCTGATGGGAAAGCATTGAGCGAGTAATGATGGGCGGCGTTGGGCGCTGATGGGTGTTGATGGGTGCCGATGGCTAATGGAGAAAGGGATGATGATGGCTCAAATTCACTTCAAGAGCAGATGCCAGGGACTGATTACCATTTTTTATCAGCCACATGATGAGATTTTATGTGGACTCGGCCTTTTGCTTGGTGCTCAAAGAATGGACGACAGCTTGGTTGCATCAATTCACTCGACTGTTCAGGAATCCGACCATCACCATCACATCTCCATCACGCACAATGAAAGGATTCACTCGTCCCATCATCCTCCTCGCTGCATTGCTGGCATCTGTCAGGTATGCATCTGCACACTGACAAACTGTTCATGGAAAGACAAGAAAGAATACTGGGCACTCACTCCAGTCCATCATCTCGTGTTCAGCTTGTCATCATTAGTCTCTGCTTTCCAGATCTCTGGAAACCTCAATGGACTCGGCGAGAACCCTCATCCTAAAGGTGACTTGCCCAATACGATGTCGTAGCCTGCGAGCTCTTATTATTACATATTCATCATACTGACATAGACACAAAATTGATATGCACATAGATCTCTCGATCAAGACTCGCGTTGTTCTCAGCGGTGGCGAATACTCTGCCATGGTGTCCAAGGAAGGACGATTCACATTGTACGTATCCCTGCATTTGGAAGGTATACTGCATGGCGAAGTAAGAAATACGCGACTAACAGATCTCGCTTTCCCCGAATAGTCCCAATGTTCCTGAAGGCAGCTATCTTTTGGAGGTGCAGAGCTCTCAGTACATCTACCCCACAGTATGTCCTCGATCTTTGAACGCATCGAGCATTGGATGGATAAGCTCACTGAAAAAGAACAAAGAACCAACCTCTTTTATTTTCTCTCTCTCTCTATCTCTTGTGCTTCAGCTCAAAGTTATTGTCGCAGCAAAGGAATCCAGAGCTTTTATGGTGACCCCCGGCGCAGACTGGTCCAACAACGACAACCAGCTTCAGTTCCCTTTGACTCTTACTCCCAGAGCGGCCGCATCCTTTTTCATTGTAAGATACTGTGAGAGATGTTTCGATCGAGATCCTTTTATCTGGGATACTAACTCCCTTCCTTTTGTGCCTTGCTTTAGCCTCGCGAAGGATTCAAAATCTCTCACCTTTTTGCCAACCCCATGATGCTCATGATGGGATTCAGTGTCTTGATGGTAAGAGAGGCTAGGAATAGATTCGGTTTAAAAAGGCTATTTTCAAACTGTTGCTAACACGATTATCACTATCATCATTTGATTTGTAGCTGTTCGTCATGCCCAAGCTTCTCTCCAACATGGGTAAGTCGTATTTACTGTTATATTATGGGTACCGAAGCCGAATGTCCAAAAATGATGCCACAAACAAAAAACTGACATGTAACAAATACGAATTGGAAAAATAGATCCCGAAGCCATGGAGGAGATGCAGGGACAGGATGCACCACAGATGCCCAACTTTGAGATGCCCGATATTGCAGCCACTCTTGCCAAGTTCTCGACCGGAGGCGGATCTCCTCAGCCGTCGTCGTCCAAGAAGAGACAGTAAAAGGGAGATGTCTTGATATCTAGTAGTAAATAGATTTTTCAGTGTTCACCACAGTTGTGTTGAAGATGTATTGTTTCAAGAAAAAGATTGGTGGCAACCTGACATGGCTCATGACCAGCCAATCACATCGAACCATTTCAATGCCACATCGCACTCAGACACACAAACGCGACAAAGGGCAAAAGGGCAAAGGGCAAAGGATATGGACAAATAAAGGAGGGCGGGGGTCTCGTCTCTTTGCCCAAGGACAGAGGACGGCATTTCTTTCCGGTGTTTGGTTCCCCACCCCTGAATGGGACAGACAGAAACTCGCTTTGAATGCGGTATGTGTTTGCTCCTTTCTTTTCTTTTCTTTCTTATGCTCATTCTTTCTCGTGTTCGACCGTCTTCACTTTCATCTTTCGTGCTTTCACATTCCAAACACCTTCTTCCATCTTTTCGTTTCTGGTCTCTACGCAGAACACGTTCGCTTTGGAGTAAGTACCAGCCGATTGCAGTTCTGAAAGGAAATAATAGCCTCGCTAACCGATCCTGGGTATGTTGTTTCTGCGAACAGAACAATGCCCCATTCGTATAGAGTTCGAGCGAGCACTGTGCGAGCCATAGCTCTCACACTTGTATGGACAGCATGGACAGCCGCTGCACATGGAGGACATCATCACCATCACGATCACGGCCATAACCATGACCACCATCACCACCACCATGGCCATGGGCGCGCGCACAATGGATCACACCACGGTCAGGCCACAAATACCGATGCAACACCTTTCAGAATTCTCCTACGCGTCATCTTCCCAGGATCGCCCATGGTCAACTCTCTCCTCGGCACGGCATATGTTTCGCTGATCCCTAACATGTTCCTTCAGTTTGTGCCAGCCAACATCCAGCCAGGAACCATGAAGACATTGGTCGCTTTCGCAGTGGGTGGACTTCTCGGTGATGTCTTCCTGCATCTCTTACCACACGCATTTCAGTCCTTTACAGAGTCGGATAGTCACACACGCGACGTCGTCCTTGGCATGAGTGTGTTTGGAGGTTTCTTTGGCTTCTTTTGTATCGACAAGCTCATGCGTGTTTGGCAATCTCCCAGTGATCACCACCATCACCCTCACCAGCATGGTCATGAGACAACTTCATCAAACAATATGATCCTGCTCCACCAGGAGTTTGATACAACGACTCCATCAAAACGAAAACTGGCCAGAAAGGGATCGAGAAAACAAAAACAAATTGATCCACTCGGGAAAGGTAAACCCACAAGCAACATCAAAGGATCCGCCTATCTCAATCTGCTGGCCGACGCATCCCACAATTTTACAGATGGTCTGGCCATGGCAGCTTCTTTCTACGCCTCACCAGCCATCGGTGCTACCACTACGGTCGCCGTATTCTTCCACGAGATCCCTCACGAAATTGGTGACTATGCCATCCTGATCCAGTCTGGTTTCACAAAGTCCATGGCCATGAAGGCTCAGTTTGTCACAGCTGTAGGCGCATTTCTTGGTACAATTGTGGGCATTGTTCTGGAGGAATGGGGTCGCCGAGGAAGTCGAGGGGATACCTTCATTGCGAGCGAGCTTGTCCTGCCGATCACAGCGGGTGGTTTCTTGTACATTGGGTCCGTAGGTGTGATCCCAGATCTCTTATCTCTGTCTGGTAAACGGTCCGCCGACCTGGTCCAGTTTTCACGCGAAACCATCGCCATGCTCACAGGCGTAGGTCTCATGGCCGCTATTGCACTCAACGAATAAAAAAAAAAAGGCAGATATATGGCGTACATCGTTGTCCATAGAAAAATCGAGTTTTCACTTCTTGCATTCACACGGTACAAATATATTAGAAAGAAACATAGTGCTAATCGAATCAGATAGTTCGAATTCGAGTTCGATTCGATTCGAATGGGTTACATAGGATTAGTGCGTCTACCTATTCGAACAATTCGAATTCGATTCGATTCGAGTGCATTCGAATCGAATTTGAACAGGGGTGAATTCGATTCGAATGATTCGATTAGAAGCCCTAAAGAAACATTCTACACGCGACTATTTTGACGAGAATGTGCCAGTTCACCGGCTCGGGGCACTTTCCTGTTGATGGCGTCAAGGGTTTCCATGCTAAGCTCCGAGTACAGATGAGACATGGGTCGATCTCGACGGTTCCTCCGGAGGCCTGAACGTAGACCACGGATCGCATCGTCCATATGGCCATCTCGGATAGCAGCAATTGATAGTCCACCGGTAGTTGCCTCCGAAGGGCGACGGTTCTATGAAATCGGGAAAAAGGCTGTTTTTAGCATAGAAACGACATCATGACGATGACGCAAACATTTAGTGAAAGGCTTACCTTGTTGTTGGCGAGTTGCTGGCTCTTGCTTAATCTCTTTGCCATGGCTTCGTTCTCCATTTGGGATTTCTATTGAAGAGCAAAACGTATCAGAAAAATTGATCAAGCATATGACAAATAATCTACTTTGTTTTCTCAGTTCTTACCTGGAGCATCGAAGAAAAGGAAACGATCATGCCGAAAAAGTCCTCCGGCTTGGTATTGGCTGGGTCCTCGCCATAAAAGATGAGCAGGTCCTTGAGATCCTGCTCAAGCTGCTGACCAGTCGCCATTATCTGTTGAATGCCTTCCTCGCTGTCCTCGACAAATTTCTATATTCACAAAGACATGTATGTTAATCCATGGACGTTTTGAACGATGACCAACGATGATGACTAGTGGTTTTCAAGCTTTGACCCAAAACCCACCTCCATAACTCCCTCAAACTGGTCGCTTGGCGGAGAGATGCGGATGCGTCGAAGGACACGAATCTCTTCTCGGATCTGATTCATGCCCGCAACAAAACTGTTGACGGTGTTCATCAGAGTTGGGACCGAAATTCTGGCGGCTGCTTCCAGATGCGGCACTTCGTCTAGGAATCGAAGGAGCGAAGGGTCCTTGGCTTGAATCGATTTGGCAAGATAGTGAAGCAGTGTGCTGCACCCTGGCTTCGCCGAGTCGGCTCCTTTTGTATCTCGGATCTATTCAGCAGAAAGAAAGGAAAATGAGTTTGTGTCCCAGACCCGCTTGAGAGTGTTCATGCTCACACAGTCAAAGCATACCTTCAGAAGAGCATCCAGTTGGAAACCGTAAGCGTTTCCTCGGAAACTTGCAGCATTCATGTGGTTGCCCATAAGCAGAATTGTCTAAGAGCACCGAAAAATATTGTCAGCTAACCGCTCCTGGTATATACTACGATGACGATCCAAGGCATGATATTCTTACCTTCAAAAGACTTCGCAACTTTCTAGAACTCTTGAGTTCTTCGATCGTCCAGCGCAATACATCCAGTTCCTACAAGCGAAAATCGATCGTCAGCGTTTTCTTTCGATAGCCATTGCTGATCCAAGTTGAAATACAAGGAATACACACTTACAGGCTTCAACTCACTGACTTCGATTTCGAGTCTGCGCCTGAAAATCATGGATAACAATCTCTCGGACAGTCGTGGAATGTCCATGATCTATTGCGAAGACAGCACCATGTTACTCTCAAGTATTGGGTATATCTTCAATGCACAAGCAATATTGGCACCTTACCTCTTTGTAGAACCTCTCCGCGTTGCCCAGACTTTCGAACTCGCCATCGTACTCCTTGATGATTTCGATCTATTAATTATAATAACGTTCCGTGTGTGAGTTTTAAGGACGCTTGTGCGCCGACGAGTAACCAAAACCCCCCTCCCCTTCACTGACCTCATCGCTGCCTGGGACGTATTGCTTGATAGCCTTAAGGTTCTCGATGCTCAACTTGTGGTCGAGAATCTCCATGAGCGCAATCCTGATCTCTGGGTACGTCAGTTTGATTCGTGACAGCATAATGGCTAGCGACGGAGAAGATCAATGTTACAATGTTAGAGACACACTCTACGTCAACCC
>KN042419.1:1106855-1121554 GCA_000739165.1 Podila verticillata NRRL 6337
CCCAGTGGCAAAAGGCGAAGATCATACCAATGTTGTTTGCTCGGTTCACATTAAGCAAACTGGCATTCTTTTTCTTTTCTGCGATCGCTGAAGCCGTTGCTAGTTAAACACAAAGCAGATCTCGAATATTAGACAACAACAACGACTATTCTCAACACAGACGTGCTGATTTTCTCACGGTTCTTACTGTTGACCCCGACTTGGTTTTTACAGAAAATCTCGTCAATCTCGGTATAGTCGAGATCGACAATGCCAAGGTCTGAAGATGGATCGCAAATGTCCTTCCACACTGTCTGCGTAATTGTTCCAGTTGGCAACTTGTTCCAGAAGAGTTGCTGTCCATTAATAACCAAATGAGATGTCGAGATGAGTTATGGAAAAAAGAGACCTCAGAAATGGACACACAACACATAGGCATTAAAAGCACAAACCTTCATCGGGCGGGTCGGCTTGACAGGTTGAGGAATAGCCATGGCGAGAGGTTTGAGCGGGTTTGCAGCGCGACCTCCTGGCAAAAACACTGGAAGTGTGGGCACTGCTCCTTCTAACGCCATGACTCCAGTAAGAGGTGGCTGTGGTGGAGGAGCAGGAAGTTGTGATGGTGGCTTCAAGCCCATGGAGCCCATCGGAGGCGGTGGAGGAGGTGGTGGTGGGGATGCGGGAGTTTCTGCAGAAGATCGAACCGGCAACGAGACCGACCGTGTTATAATCGCTTGCTTTGGCAATGTATATTCGACCCCTGGTGCAAACGGTGGTGGAGGTGGAGGTGGAGGAGGAGGAAGTGGAGGACCTGATGGTGCTGCATTATTCATTGCCACAGGAAGTAATGCTGGTTGTGGGTGAAGATGTTCACGAGTCTGGGGTGTGTTCACAGGTGGTGGAGGTGGAGGTGGAGGCGGAGGAGCGCCCGAGTTGACTTGCATAAGCTCGGGAGACACTGGTCTCTGCGCAGGGGGCGATGGAACCAAGTGTTGCATGGGATCTGAAGGCGCTTGAGCGGCGACAAATGGCGGAGGAGGCGGGGGTGGAGGAGGCGCACTGGCTACTGGCGAGGGTGCCACTGCAGGCATGGTAGCTTGTTGAGAAGGTGGAGCCTCAGCAGACAGCTGTCCCGCAGCTTTGGCTTCGTACTTTTGGTGCTTTGGACCAGGAGGTGGAGGTGGCGGAGGCAGGGCTGGTCGACGACCAGTGCCCAGAAGTCGTGGTTTTCCTGGTGTTGGTGAGGTTGGAGGAGAAAAGGAGCTGCCACGTGGTCGCAATGTTGGACTGGTTATGGCCAAGCCATGAATATTGCTGTCAGATCCAGATGACATGCCATCGGTGCTGCCTTCCTGCTCCTCGTCCACCTCTTCTGCCTGCCATCCTTTCGCGGACAATGCTCGCATTTGCAACTTGAGTGAACTCCGAGTATGTGGCCGGTCAGATCGGTTCGAGGGTTGTCCCAATGAAGCGTCTTCTCGGTCAGCGGGAGCCTTGGCGGCCTCCAAAACAAAAAGACTTTCTTTGAGTGTCTTGATCGCTCTCTCGCGGTCAAGAACCTGGGCCTGTAACTCATTCACCTAGTATTTTCCAAAAAAAAATGTCAACAACCGCAAAAAAAAAAAAAAAAAAAGGCGACATTCAATTATTGTACATCCTACCTTCTGCATAACATCCTTCAAACTGCCACGAAGATTCAGGACCTCTTCCGAAGGAGTCAGTCCCACCAATGTCTCTTTTCGAAGTTTTTCGACTTCTTCTCGCAGCTCAATGATCTCTTCGTCCTTGCGTGCCAAAGCTTCGAATGTCTTTGACAGCTGGAGAGATCCCTCGGTTGTCTGATTGGCTTGGTTAGCGTGATCGTCCTCTGTGACGGCTGGAAGCCGCTCCCCCATAGCGCTTTCGTACCGAGTGCACACAATTTGAAGGGCACGCTTCAAGTAGTCAATCTCCTTTTGTCGGTTGTCCGCCAGGCTCGTCACTTCAGCCGTCTGCTCGCATGGCATGAGAAAATAGAAAGGATCATCAGACGTAAACTAAACAAATACATGTATCATAAACAATATGAGTGCGACAAAACATACCTTTGACTTTTGGAGCTGCACCTCGCTCATCATGGCGTTCCAACGGGTGCCGTCGATTTCTTTCGAGCGTTCCGACCTGCGTGGCTCATCATCCTATGAAGAGTACAAGCGGAGAAACACCAGTAAGTGAAATGCAAAACCTTATCGACAATGACAATGAGGCATGTGAACGGTGCACTCACAGCTTTGTCTTTGTACTTCTTCTCCATTCGATCTATCGTCTCTCGCAGCTGGGCTACCTCCTTCTCCTTCTGGACTAGTCGCTGTACCACGCCGGCATGATTCTGCGATAGAGCGTAATCGTGTCAGATGTAGGCACTTGAGTAAAAAACAGTAAAGACAAAAAAAACAAAAAAAGTTCCTTATATTTACCTCACGCTTGCCAGAGAACATGGGTTCGCTTTCAGAACCCTCCCGCAGATCTCTGGAGAAATATCCGTGACCCAGCGCTGGTCCTGGCGATGTGCTCTGTTTTAGCTCCTTTGATTGTTGTAGCTCTGCCAGACGGGTTTTGGCATCCTCTGCTTCGGCGTTGGCAGCGTCCAGATCTCTCCGCATCAGATCGGCCTCGGCGCGCATGTCATCAATCTCTCTTCTCAAATGATCGATTTCAAAATCGATAAAACTATGCCGCCGGCTGGAAGAAAGCGACCCTGTAATAGATACCGACGATGACGAGTTGGCATTCGGGTCCGAGAACGACAGCACTATACCTCGCTTGCCAACAATGTGCTGCACAGATTCCAAGAACTCGTCCTGACATGTCGCCCAGTCCTTTTCGATATCGCGCATGAGGAAAACATGCTCTCCAAACTTTTCGACGATTGTCCACAAATCCTCTTTGAATTGACTAATGAGAAGATTGTTGGGAAATAGAGTCAGCACCGAAATCGCTGCAAATTCTCAAATAAATTAAGGAGGACAAACCTGTTTTGACTCCAAATGGATGAACCCGAGTCTTCGTCGGCCTCTTCTTGTGTAAGAGATGATTTGGCCGCAGCGACATGCTGCTGTAGAACTTGGATGATCCGAGGATAAAGAGAATCGTCCGCTGGACCAAGCTCGGTTATCGCCCTCATGAGTTCATTGCTTTGTTGTCTAGATGAAGGGGAGGAAAAATATCAGTAAGGTATTGATCAGACAGAAACTCAAGTGGTCCCATGAAACCTACCCTTGCTCAGGCGCCCGCGGTAACCCCTCAAAGTTGCGTTCCTGCAGTTCGATAAGATCCTCGTGGCGCTCATCCTCGTAGACATTGATTTGAATTAAAAGCGATTCTGGAGGACCTTGCATCTGGAGTGTCTTAAAAACATCTTCCAATCCTCGCCGTCGGAGTTCATTCCTCAACGAGATCCTGACATCAAGGGCAGCTGGAGAGTTGGCCAATGCGTTCATTAAACTGAGACATGCGGTCTTGTACTCCCATTCGAATCCATCCTGGTGGTCACTAGATCCGTCCAAGTCGCTCGAGATGGGCGCTGCCAGTGTTTCGATCAGATACTCAAA
Organism: Podila verticillata NRRL 6337; assembly: GCA_000739165.1. Lineage (NCBI taxonomy): Eukaryota > Fungi > Mortierellomycota > Mortierellomycetes > Mortierellales > Mortierellaceae > Podila > Podila verticillata. The sequence continues at coordinate 1,110,425 of KN042419.1, forward strand.
GCGGAAACGCTCATCCAGTGCGACTCGAAAATCAGAAAGCGCCATCAATACCAGTCTATGCGACTCAGGAGACATGACACACAGAGCTGCAAGGACCTCAGCGACCTTGGTCCTTAGTTTGCTGTTTGTGGTGTACAGGCAATACGAGATGTGTGCGACCAAGGACGGCGCCTTGAGCACTTGAGAGAAACCAGGCTACACACGAAAAGCGAGAGGTTAGAAGTACGCTCGAGCACTGGTCAACATGTGACAAAAAAAAGATTAGTTTACCTCAGTGTTCATCAAAACTCGCAAACATTGGACACATTCGGACTGCAGAGTTTCGTCGAGATCATTAGCCTTTCCACCTCGCTTCTTGACGGCAGTCCTGTCCAATACGTTCTCCAGAGCGCGAAAGCCCTTTCCATCCAAAAACTGCTTGATCCAGGACAACTTGGCTGTTGCCAACGCAATCCGCAACCCAAGAAGGTGCTTTGCCAGCGTTTTCTGATTCGTCGTCCTACCAAAAATTTCATTGATACAGTGTTAGAGGTTGCGCTCAGAGAACAAGAGTATGAGTACTCGGTTATCTCTTTACCTGCTCAGTAACTGGTCAATATAAAACTGGGGAGTGTCGTCAACAACCTCATCCATTGAGGCACTATCTGGTAGAGGTGTAGACCCAAACCAGTTTGACCACAGAGTTCCGGTGTTAGCTGTTGGAGACATGGGCCTGTCGGATGCATGCAACTTGGGGGACTTTGGAGTGGGTTCGTCGTCGTCGTAGGGACCAGTGAGGCTTGACCAAGACGAGTATCGCGAGTGCAGCTTTGCAGGGTGGTTGCTATTGTCTGGTTCTATGAAAGACACTCTGGACGATATTGACCCCATGTACTTGCTCCTGACAGAGGCCCTGGATCCAACATTCGCAGTTACTTGTGGCTCTGGTGAGGAAACTCGCTCTTTGGATTGCTGCAATTGGCGACTCTGTACAATCAGGTTCACTTTTTTCTCTCGGGACATTTGCATCATGGTCTGCGTGTCCTTGATGTTCAGATCGTTCTACATTGGAGATGGAGGGAGATTAGTTTCCGTAAGTGCTTTTTTTTTTTTTTTTTTTTTTTTTAAATATTTAGACATTCGAGAAAAAAAAGAAAAAAGGCATACCATCAGGGAGACAAAGGCCTCGTGCAGTTCTTCGTCACTCATATTCTGAACATCGTGTCCAGCACCATTCTCTGCGCGGAATGGTTTGGAAATGAGATTGGGCATGCTCTGCCCTATGACAATCGAGTGCCGCTTGTTTTCAGGTGCAAGCCAGCTGCCCAAGGTAGCAGGATCAAAGATAGAGCTCAAACGCGATCCAGCAATCATGCTCTGCCGTTTGGTCTTCTTGATACTGTTTTCTGTGGGATCACTATCTGCAAAGGTTGGGTGATGAATCGAGGTGGGAGCGAGTGGGATTGGGGCCGATATTTCGCGTGGTGTTGTCTGTGCTGGAGGCGACGTTCCTGTGAAGAGCCCATAGACAGCCATCGAGAGGGGTCGAGACGAGGTCCACCCTTTGGTGATCCGAGAAGTGACCGACTCGACCTTGGACAGCCATGAGTCGGGCACTGTGAACACAAAGTGATAGTCCTTGATGAGATTTTCTACGCGCAGTTCCCGGTTTTCTTTTAGCAGCTCAAAAGGGATGTCCTCATCCGGCAACTGGCGTTCCTCTATTCTCGCCAATATGGGATCGAAATTAAAAACTGCTTTCGAATGCAACCATTTTTTTGTGTTTGTTTTGCATGATCCCTTGGATGATTACCTTCGGTATCATCCTCATGGACTGTTATCTGCATGAATATGTAGCTCGCTGTCGCTGCTTGTCCCTCGGGAGGCTGCAGTCCCATCTCACGGGTGACAATGTCTACAATCTGCCGCACATTCATTGAGGGCGTAATGTGTATCTGGCGGTAGTGTGATTCAGGCACATTGGGCACATGTCGAAAGAGCACAGGAAGCGTCCAGTGGGCATGTACAAGTTTGAGTACGGTTGCATCTGGGTTCTGAAGTAGGTCCTGGTGCCGTTCCTGAACTTCTTTGATGAGTGTGGAAGGGGGAAGAGCGCCTATGCACAAGGAGGGGGATTTTTTTTTCTTTTTTTTCTTAGAATCGAGACCATTTTTCCGTGTACCATCTGTGCTCTTTCATGACGATGACATACCTTGGTCGAGGGCATACAGCTCGGGATAAGTCAACGCGGCTACACGGCACGACAGTGTTAGTTAGATCGAGACAAAAAAAAAATCTCAAGCCAGACATCAAGTAGAATTTGAATATGAACCGACCTTTGCGAGGCATGGCCACCTCGACGACCGTCCAGTCCTGGCTATAGTCAGGGTTGTCCTCGGCCAGTGCCGCCAACAGATGTTCGACGGTAGCCTCTTCATCCAGAAACACAGCTTCGACCGAATGGTCCGGAGTGAGGACCTGGATAATGTCCTGCTTGCCCATGAATGGTTGTGTTTGCTTGTGTGTGTTTTGGTGGCGTGTTTCTTGTCTTTGCTCTTGGAGTGTGAAGGCGTATGTGTGCTGATTGGAATAATGAGGGCTCTTGTACGGATGGATGGCAGGCGAGAGCGCAAGTGGGAATCAAGAGAGGGATGAATGAATGGGAGGCGAGAATGGTGAATGGAGAAAGGAAAAGAAGGAAGGGAAGGGAAGGGAAGGAGAGAAAGCAAGGATAGCAGTATGTCATTACTGTGATATCTCCCTCTCTCACCCTCTCCCACCCTCTCTCACCCTCTCCCACCCTCTCTCACCCTCTCCCACCCTCTCTCACCCTCTCCCACCCTCTCTCACCCTCTCTCACCCTCTCTTTCACTGTGTGCGTGTGTTTGCCCAAGCGCAGTGGGTGAGCGTGAGCGAGTTAGTTCGTTGGACAGACATATCGCTCGTCCAGGCAAAATTCAGCCCCTATTTCCCATCGGTCATCCACACGGCACGGACATCGCATGACACACCCCACCGCGACCCTGTCTGTTCTATTCTCACCCACGCAAATGTGTGTGTCCCCTTTTAGCATGTCAGTCCCAGCAAGCACCTCTGGCCGTCGATGCATATCCGCGCCATCATGAGCCTCGTCTCCACAGCCATCCTCATGAGACACCGAGACACACGCAACATGCACAGACAAGACAATGCGCCAACCGAAACAAGGATGGGCCAAACATTCGTTTTGCTTTGCTTTGCTTTGCTTTGCTGTGCTGTGCCTTCACTAAGTTGCTATTTGTCGTTCCGGCGACTATGTGATCAGTGCTGCAAAAAGAAGGACACGTCTTGACGAAACCTAGTCCTTGAATCTTGCCTGGCACTGGTCCACCACAAGCATCGTGTTCTTGATCATCTTGGAGAGCTCGTCCGAGTTGGCCGGGTTGCTGCCCAGAATGTCCTTGGCCTCCCAGTCAGCTGTCAGTCCCTCCGTCAACGTCAGATTCGAGCTGAAGTGTCGGTTCAGGTTATCGCTGTAGACCTATATTGTCCAAGCAGTTAAAACCTAGTAACGAGCTACCATCCATCCACCCATCCACCCATCCATCCACCATCATATTCAGATCAAAGGAGAACCTAAAAAAAAAAAGACGGCCTACCTCAATTTCGTACCAGGCCTTGCCTGTGCCATAGGTGCGTCCCGTCACAGTGTCAGTCTCCTTGATCCGGGTCAGCTCCAGCTCCTGTACGTTGTGAACAAGCACAGTAAAGTCCTCGTTTTCATCAAAGGTGTACTTTCGCGTCTCTTTGTAGTTGATGCTGCGGATCTCGAGGTAGTTGGGTATTTCGCGACATGAAATATGCTTGTTGTGAGTCCTATTGTCATCGCATCACGCGAGAAGAGACAGAAAAGGTGGTCAGTCCCAACATAAGTACTCTCTCTTTCTCTTTCTCTTTCTTGGTCGTTACCCGATGGAGAGACTCTTGCGGAATGCGCTAAAGGGTTTGACATCGGTGCGACCAAGAGCACTGCGCACATCGTGGATGACACCCTCACGAGCTTGCAGCAGGATTTCAAAGTCTGTGTTCTTGTCCATCGAGTTCCAGCTCACTTCCGCATACGTGTCCCAGGGCGTGACAACTCGATCCAGGATGGCCACCGTAGGAGGCACAGTGATCAAGGTGCGGACGTATTTCGATTGCGGGTTGGTGCGTGTGTCACAAATGACATGAAACTCGGCTGACTCGACTGCTGGCTGTCCAAGGAACCCAAACATGCTTTCAATCGCAGAGCTTGAAGTGGTTACACTGATATCAGAAAAAAAAAAGTGTTGAAGTGTTAAAGCAAGAAATGGCCAACTGGACAAGTAAGAAAAAGACTTGAGCGATACGGGATTTCAACTTACATGGGTGAGAACAAAGGCATGACGTCCAGGTTCCGGATGACAGTGTTTTCCAACTGTTCGTGGTCCCAGTGCTGCCCACAGACGGAGAGAGGTCCCTTGTACAGTACTTTGCCGAGCCTTGCAAACAGCCGGACTTCTTTGCGATGTCCACGAAGTTCCTCGAGGCCGGTCCACACGGCCTGGGTCAATCGACGCATGTTGTAAGATCGCATACTGTTGATGAACGAATTAGCGTCCTGTGATGCATCAGACTGAAGAGATGGAAGAACACGCAGGGTCCGAACGTCCCGGTTTTGTCCAGGGGGACGGGGGTTGGCGATATCCGTGCTGTTGTTAACTTTGGGAGACGAAGAGCGCTTCTCCAGGAATTCGAATGCTTGGTCATCAAATACCAGACTCTCCGTTGCATTTGGTGAAGGTGCCGAGACGGGCGGTGAGGCCCAGCTCGCTCCAGGCTTTCTCATGGGCTGGGGCATACCAGGTTTATTGAGAGCCTTTGTAGACGGTCCTGGTCCTGGTCCTGGACCTAGCGCGGGAAAGTCGTTTTCGTCTCTGGCGTAGGTTGGCGCCACCCACTGTGTTCTCTCCATGGTTCTGACGATACCCCCTCCTTGTAAAGTCTGTGCTTTAGAAGCGAATGAGCTTGGTCCTGAAGAACGAGAGTCAGGCCTGGAAGATGATCCTTGACCCCATCTCGAAGAAGACGACGAAGTAGCTTGGGGGCTCTTTGCACCTCCAGGAGTGGGCCAAGATCCAGTTGACAAGGCCAGGTTGGATGGTAATGGTGATGGTGGTGTTTGTGATGGCTGGGGTGTTCTTGGAGAAGGTGTAGGCCAATGTCCTCTGCTGGCCATCCCTGAAGTCGATGACGAGGGTTGTGTAGCTGATGGGCGTCTTTCGACTGAAGGAAGGTCGTGTGCAAAGCCGAATCCAAACCCAAATGCATCCGAATCTTGGTCATACCATTCAGTGACGCCACCGGTAGGGGCTGGACCCCATGATCGGTCATCTGGAGAGCCTTGTCCACTAGCGCTCTGCGGAGATCGACCTTGGCGGGAGTTTGAACGGCCATTTGGTGGCAAGTTGAGGGGTGTCAGTGCTCCAGCGTCCGGAAGCCAATCTCCTGCCACCGAGTCGTAGGATGCCTTGACAGCCACAAGATGCTTGCTGGGATCCACAAAATGGGGCATGTCTGATGGAAAGTATTCGATGTGTGTCGAACAGTATCGATGCCGTGGGAGTGGGACAAGAATGATTCGAAATGGATCCCGAGTGCTTCCGTAGACCAGCGAGACCTTCTCCAGGCGATGTTGTGATCGGAGGAAGTAGCTCTGCATGTTGTGAAGGTCGCTGATGCATCTTCCCACGTCTATCATCGACTCGCCTTGAATTGTGATCTCCTACAAGGGGAAACAGGAAATAATGAGCATGCAAGATCCTCAGTTGTGAAAGAAAGGCAAGATATAGTGCTTACTCTCGAGTCGTTGGAAATGACTGCGGTGCAGTTTCGCGACGAGGCAATGATCTCGGGAAGGTCGTTTTTTTGCCGCTTTGTCGGGTAGAACATTTTGTACGGATCGTGAACGTGACTGTCAATCACAAATGTCTCGGTGAACACTGGCGGGGTGCCCTGAGAAGGCTGTTGAGTGGGTGTAGGAAGGTCGCTTGCGTCTTCTGAAAAGTCGATCAGCAGCTCGGAAGGATGGTTGAGATTTGGATCGACCACATTTGGGCGCGCATTGGGGCGCGCGTCTGGAAAGGGTACTCTGGGCAGGTTGAGTTTGTGAGGCATCTATTCCAAAGAAAAAGAACGGGTCTTGTCAGTTGCGTGATTTGCAATGATGGGCGATAGATGCTCGAAAAAGAAAACCAAAATAACACAAGATCTCAAGGCTTGTTACCGCGTCATTGAGGAGGATTGCCAGCTCATCCAGACTAGGACATTGAGACGTTGTAGATGGTGAGTAGACCAGGCATGGTCGGAACGTGGATCACCGGTCCTCGCTCCACTTACGCTAGTTTCTGCTGGATCGCATTCGAACCTGTTACCGTGAAAAACTAATGGGCCAAAAATAAAACAAAAATGATGGTTGGTATATCCACGCGTGGTTGCCACCATTTGCTCCGTTTGATGGACGTTACAGCTTTGTCAAAGGTATGGTTGAACTTGATCTCAGAAGTGTGTCTCCTGGCAATATCGCTGAGGAAAAAAAGTGTTAGCACCCAAGCAAGCGAAAAAAAAAAATACGCTCGAGCCATGACTGTTGGGGACACCCTGAGAGCATTACGCGATGGTGTCCTTGAGTGGCCTCAGCTCATCACCCGTCCAAACATGCACTGTGTGCAATGAGTACGACACTAAACAAAGCATTGGTATATAACGTTCCGTCAGTCGAGATTGATGCATGCTTGTCATTCATGCACACAGGTATGATTACCTTGGCCTCTGTTCATTCGTTCTCCAGTGTTCTCGGGATGTCAGTCGTGTTTGTGGAAGTGTGCCTTTGTTTTTGTTTGAAAATGGAGGGGCGGGGAGGGTGAGTGTGTGAGTGAGTGTGAGTGGGTGTGAGCGGGTGTGAATGGGTGTGAGTCGGTGTGAGTGTGTGTGATGGGTGTGTGATGGGTGGGACACACGCTTTGTGTGGATTGCTTAGAATGCGTTGAATGACGGCGTGTGTGAACACGAAACAAAAGAAACAACGCGCGTGGGTCGAGTGCCTGCATGTGCGACAGAGAGTCCACATAAAATCTCATCATGTGGCTGATAAAAAATGGTAAACAGTGCCTTGAATCTGCTCTTGAATTGAAATTAAGCCACCATCATACCTTTCTCCATTAACCATCGGCACCCATCAGCACCCATCAGCACCCAACGCCGCCCATCATTACTCGCTCAATGCTTTCCCATCAGCACTCCCTGGTGGCTGCTTCAACCAGCAAGAGTGGTGCACCAACAGTCGACTGCGATCTTGCCATCAAGTCTATTGTAAGTCAGTGTTTATAACTGCTTTTACTTCAAAGCAACATCTCACACGCGTCTTGGTCCTCATTGTTTCTGTATAGCCATTTCAACAACTTCGTGACCCCTATGCCTCCGGTGAGGTCCTCGAAGGCTCTGATACCGATTCAGATGACGAACTCACGGTATGCTGCCAATGATATTTTGTGTCGACTAATGCAATGCACCTTCCTCACACCATCAACTAATGCATTTATATTATAATGTTTAGACCATCCATCGACGTCCTACAATGGCTTCTTCCTCCCCTCGTCCTGCTTTGGCTATTGTCCATACCAGTATTGGAGACCGCGATGCTGACCATGAGGTATGTCAGAGATAATCACTACTGGATACCGGAAAATTCAGCGAAAGTACAAGGAAGTAATGCATTTTTTTTTTACATCTTGATTCTTAGGCCGGCGGGTCTTTCACTTTGAAGCGACCAGCCATTGTTGACAGGACGACAACTCGAGGGATCGACACCGACATGGACTCCTCTGATTCAGAGCTTGACGACTCGGATTTTGAGGATAGACAACAGGTATGGTGTGTAGTTAATGAGTTCTAACTGTACATGCAAGTTGAAGGCATTATTTTGCTACGTTCAATGTACCGCTTTGCTATGTTCCTAATGCATTTGTTTTTGCTGTGTAGGCCACTAGAAGCATCTTGCTCAACCAACCCACCGAACCGCAAGCTAATATCGGACATCTTCATGTATGTTTGTACCATTGGAGAGTGTTTTGTAAGGGTAACCTGCCTCTAATGCTAATGCCCCTCTCACGATTGAACAATAGATGCTTGATCACGATCTCGCCACTGCCGAAACCCCTGAAGCCCTATCGGAACTGTCTGTTCTCATTGCAGACCGCCTTACCCTCTTTGAGGCCGCAACCATCGCTGGCGAGCTTCCTGCACCTCCAAAGATTACTCGGGTTGAGGTCAAAGCTATAGAAAACGAGCTTGTAGGTTTTTTTTTTTCCTTTTATTTATTAGAAAAATGTTGATGATATCTACTAACATCCATATGCTATCCTACAATACAAATAGCAGCTAGACAGGAGTCGCGCTAAGTCTATGGCCAAGACTAGAAGTAGATCTGCAAAAGTCATAAAGACATACCTTCTTGGCGATTTTTTTATAAAAAGGGCTGCAAAAAGATTGTGTATTGATCCAAGTGAACGAGTAGTTGATACTGTACACTGGCCTCGGGGCTTTCCTGTACACTGCTTCCTATTCTATGTCTTGGCCGATGACTATGAAGATTGGCAGAAACGCCACCAAGATCTGATCGGTGTCCAGTACAGGAAATGCGGCACAAAAACCGTGTATAATGCGACTCATTCACGGCACCAACTTGGCTATCGCAATCGGGAAACTTTCAGGTGTCAACGTGGTGGAGAACTCAGGACAAAGTCTGTGAAGCAAAAACCTGGCACCAAGGCTGAGGCGCCAGCTTCTGATGGTGCAGTGTGGATTGGAGACCGGAGGAAAAAGAAAAAGGGCAACCAGATGACAAAGACCAGCATCAAGATCGGGTGCACAAGCGAGTTTGTTGCCCGCAAGCAGGAAAAGACCGGCCCCGGGATCCCACTACAATGGTCTATGAGATCACCTATGCACCAGGACACACCCATTCAATCTGCAGTGGCAAGGACGAGTATGATATCGGCACGAATTATCTCTCTCCAGAAGCGAAGGAAAGGATCTGTGCTCTTCTTGAAAATGGAGCATCTGTCCGCGAGGTACTCCAGCGCCTGCAGTCATCTAGGAGCCGGTTTGCACAGCTAGGACGCGCCCGAGTTTTTCGCGATGACGTGATCACCTACGAGGATGTCTACAATGTCAATTACCAACTCATGCTCAAGGAGATCAGGAAAGATGACAATGAGGATAGGTCAGCTGAACTCTGGATGAGGCAGCTCTTCTCTGAAGGGTACCACACATGCTACTATCCTGGTAAATACTATGGGTTCTCGTCACCATGGCAGCTTCAGCAGCTAAGAGACAATGGCAAGATCTTTTGTTTTGATGGGACACATCATGTTTATGGGTATGTATTGTATTTTTTCTTTGCCGGTGATGCCGAGAGGCGCCCCTAAAGTTGCGGGCGCACTCGATACACATAGTGAGCACTCGATACACATAGTGCGCACTCGATACACATAGTGCGCACTCGATACACATAGTGCGCACTCGATACACATAGTGCGCACTCGATACACATAGTGCACACTCGATACACATAGTGTCTAACTTCTTTTTTTATTTGATCTCATATTGTAGAGACAAAGCACAGCTTTTACAATCGTTGTAAAAAACAATGAGACTGGGTTTGGGATACCTGTTGCATTCCTCATGACATTGTCCACAGACGAGTCTGTCTTCAAGGACTTTTTTAGTAGTCTTGTCCTTCGGATGTGGATTGATTTCCATATTGCATATGCACCCGATGTTGTTGTGACAGACCAGGGCAGTGTGGAGATCCATGCCATCCGTCAAGCTTTTCCTTTTGCAAAGATCCACTTCTGTGCCTGGCATGTTCTACGTGCCTGGGAGAGATCATTTACCTATGATCTCCTCGGCATTGAAGGTAGCCTCACAAAGGAAGAAAAGGTGGAAATTAAAGATCAGGTAAGTAACACAATATTTTCAGCGCTGCATGTAATTTGGAAAAGGCAGTTGTTTACAAACATCATGCATTTTATTTATTTTAGGTACGCAAAGAGCTTCGTGCGATTATGTATGAGCCAAGTATAGAAAAAGCCCATGATTTGGTGAAGAAACTATACTTGGATCATGCACATCGCCCAAAGTTCTTAGCATACCTTGACAAGCACTACCTCAAGGACAAAAAGTGTCAGTCCTGGATGCTCTGCTATCGCCAAGATCTCACAGTTCCATCTATTGACACAAATAACTATATTGAGTCATGGCACAACAGCCTCAAAACCCACTTCTTCAAGGATCGACGCCAACGACGTCCGGACAATGTGATCTATATCATGGTCAAGGCTGTAATTCCATTCTTTCAGCGCAAGCTCAACCACAGTCGCCTCAATGTTGGCCGAATGACTGCAGTCCAGCGGCGGGCAATGGAAATGAGGATCAAGGCTAGGAACCATATAACAGCCCAGCGAGGCCGCGGCTATTCTGGTCAGTTTGTTTTTGCCTCTGAGAACGATCGCTTAATCCTCCGTGTGCGCTCATTCCAGGATGATGTCATCATGCAAGGGATTCTTGAGGGAACTTTCTATACTATCCAGCTGGAGCCTACAACTGATGAGGAGGATGGGCTAGAAGACTTACCTCTTATTGTGAGCTGCTCCTGTATTTCCTTTCGTCGTTCTCAGGAATGCTGCAAGCACATTGCAGTGGTCATTTTGGAGAAGAGACCAATGCAATTTAAGCGACCAATTGCAAGCTGGACTGACACAGAGGAAGCACCCACGGACACAGACATGGTGGAGGATGCTGAGGTTGTGGTGGGCATTCCGCCGAAGGCTAAGAAGCAAATCTGGAGAGCACAGAACAACTTCACAAAGGAGTTGAGCAAGATAGTGTCACCCTTACACATTGACGACAGCATGCAAGAAACCGTGGATGAGATCCAGTACCAGATCCAGCTTTTGTGTGAGAAGTTAGTAGGTACTGATGTAGCAAGGAGGCGTGACAGGCAATTCGAAAAGAAATAAAACATTTGGGTTCATATGCAACACCGTCAATTATAACAAGCATTAACATCGCACGTCAAGCGAGTACGGA